>AWUE01015821.1:0-139823 GCA_001974825.2 Corchorus olitorius | reverse complement strand
AAATGTAAGGTTATTAAATTTAGTTGAAAGTTATCTAAAAAAAATTAGTTGAAAGTAGTATAATGCCTTTTTAATGATTATTATAGGTTTTTTTTTTGTACCTTAAATAAGATTCATTACCTTTTGCTATGTTATTTTAGATCACATTGATCATTCATTAATTTGGTAGAGTTATAACGAGATATCAATTTTAATTTTATTTCAACTTGCCAAAGATACGCATATGTAGTATATAAATTATTGCTCTATCACCAAAAAAAGGAAGGACATATGAATTAGTAACTAGGAACCAATTTTGTACGCCTAATTTTATACTTCCTTATGTTGCATTAAGTTTATTTATAAGTTATAACCTTATATGGAAATTTGATTTACAGGTCCGGGTATATTTGGTTGAATTGTGAGATTTTGGAGAAATATGATAATCAAAATTACAAAAAATGTAATAAGAAATATGATAACCAAAATCACAAAAGATGTAAGGTTATCAAATTAGTGGATAGTACTATACCTCTTTTGTGATCATTATAGGTTTTTCAGTAACTTTTGAGAAAAAAAAATTGCAAATATTCACCGTTGATGAAAGTTTACTAATGTTATTAAAAAAATAAGGATTAGTAAATATAATTTTAATAACTTTTATAGCATTTTTAGTAAATTTAAGTAATAAAATTTGTAACACTTTATTGATGATAAAAGGTTACTAAAATTAATAAGGATGTAAGGTTCTTTCAATCCAGATAGTACTATAATGTTTTCCATAACCTTTTAAGTAATTAATTTTAGATAAGAAAATCAATACTGTACGTATCTTTATAGTAAGGTCATTAAATTAGTTGATAGTACAATACATTTTTTATGATTATTATAGCTTTTTCGGTAACTTTTGAGGAAAAAATGGTAAATTTTCACCATTGATGAAAGTTTACTAATGTTATTAAGAATGTAAGGATTTATAAATACAATTTTAAAAACTTTTATAGCTTTTTTAGTAGATTACTCAAGTAATTAAATTGGTAACTTTCATTATTGATCATAAAAAGTTACTAAAATTAATAAGGATGTAAGATGACTTTTTTTTGCTACAAAAATACCAGAAAGTAAAAGAGATGGCAGTACCGATCCGGTCTTCAATAAGGATGTAAGATGACTTGAATCTAGATAGTACTATAATGTTTTTCGGCAAAAAAAATATTAAGAATGTAAGGATTGGTAAATACAATTTTAATAACTTTTTAGCCTTTTTAGTAGATTACTTAAGTAATTAAATTGGTAACCTTCATTATTGATCATAAAAAGTTACTAAAATTAATAAGGATGTAAGATTATTTGAATCTAGATAGTACTATAATGTTTTCATAACTTTTATAACCTTTTAATTAAGTAATCTTAGATAAGAAAATTAATCAGCGACCAATATTACTAATAATGTAAGGTTATTAAAAATAGTACTGTAAAATAACATTCATAATTGATGAAAATTATTAAAAGTAATAAAAACATAAGGTTACTGAATTTGTTGATAGGACTATAGCTTCTTTTTTTTTAATATAATCATCGCAACTTTTTTTACTAATCTTAGATATGAAAATCTCCTCATTAAATTGATAAAATGCTACTAAATTTATTAAAGATGTTAGGTTACTAAATTACCTTATACTATAAAAATTTTTATAACCTTTATAACTTTTTTAACAACCTTAAAGAAGAACATTGGCAAATGCCATTATTGATAAAAGGCTACTAAAATTACTAACAGTATAAGGTTAATTACAGAATTTATTGATAACATTCAAAAACCTTTGATAACTTAAATAGCTTTTTAATGAACATTTGATGAGGAAATTGATAATCTTATTCTTTTTTTTTCTTTTTTTTTTCGGAATCAGAGATCGATAACCTTCTTAATTGATTAATATTTAACTTTCGTTCTTAATAGTCCTGTAGTTTTTTAGTAAATTCAAATAAGAAAATTGATAACTTTCCTTCATTATCGAAGATAACCATAATTGTATAATAATTTAAGTTTTTTTTTGTTCAATGAGATTAATCATTTCAAATCTCTGTAAATTAAATGACCAGATTTTGATGATTAATTAATCAAAATTAATGAAAAGTACGCATGTGTGGAATATATGATTTATCAATTATTAACATACGTGCAACGCACGTGCTTTAACTAGTATATATATATATATATACTAAATATTATTTGAAAGAATCAGGGAATTTACCAAAGGCCTCTTTTGAGAATCGATGAGGAGGCTTCATTTGAAATTTTTTGTCCTTTTCTGTCTTTTCTCACTTGCCAAATTACTAAAAAGACCCTATGTTAGTTTCTAACCAGTTCTTGCCCTTGAGTCCTTTTTTGTAATTATCCTTTCCTTTTACATAAATGTTATAATAAATCTTATCCCTCTTAATTATCTAGAATTGTAACCTCTTTTTGGCCTTTTCATGTCCATATGAAAAAAAGAGTAAACTTAGTTTTTGTTTGAGTGCTACACACTTTAGAGGAGGAAACAAAATTGAAGTTATTGCACATATCCATGTACAAACTAATATTTACTATTTATTGCTAACTTTAGGCTATATACTTAATGTTAATAGTATAGCCTTTTAAAGATGCAACACATTTAAAATCATAGTATTTTCTAAATTTCCTATGTATCAAACAATTTAATTCGAATAGAAAAATGTTCAAAGAATTAGATTTCTAAACGTCTGACGCGCCAGCGTGGACCGACTTGTAATAATTAAACTTGGTCGAAAAACAAGTTGTTGCATGTTTCCTTTAAATTTCCCAAGTCTTTATTCTACCCCTTCCGGTTCTGGCTGCCAATTCGAGAGTGGGGTGTTCAAACATAATTAAGATACAAATCTATAGAAAAAGCATCTGCATCTTAACTCTTAGCATGAACTTCTGATCAAGCATGGTGATCATATAGGCCCCAATTGATTCATTTTGATACTTATCTTGCAGTTTTGGTATGTTTGAAGAAGCCTAAAAGGGGAGATGGATATGAATATTAAGCTAAAGCAACTGCGATTGAAACAACTGTTATGTAAAGGGAAAAGAAATTACTAGTTATAATACAATCCCACATCCATTAGTTAATTGTTTTAGTTAATCTTTATAATAAGTTATGTTACCTGTGAATATTGCCCCCACAAGGGCACCCCACCCTGTACGGATGGGTAGCTAAATACATGTATATGTGAATTCATATGTTCTGTTCCCTGTATATCTAACTTGAAGCCGATAATTATATCTGTAAATTTGACCTTTCTTGAGATGCTATGGAATGAAGAAGGACCAGCATAGCCTCCTCTCTGAACATGCTTCTTGAGTTTTCCTGCATAGATGTATTACCTATCGGTAAATAGTCTACATTTTTTAATTGAAGCAACAAATTAATTAATTTGCTGATGCAATTGCCCAAGACAAGTCACTAATTAATATGTCCATAAAACTGATGCCTCCTTTCTGTATCTGCTGCAATATATATAGGCTAATGGCTGATGAGCTGAAAAAGGAAAAACTAGACAATGAAATCTTGAAATTCCCTAAATTCATCTATTTAATGTCATTATGAAATGGTAAGATTAATAACATGATCAAAGTAATACGAAGGACCTCATATAAAAATTGAAGAGCTATATATGAACCAGGCACGCTTCTCATTACTTTGTAGCAGATGGATAAATGGAGCCACAGGAATGGTTTGGGAATTGGGATATATGTCCATCAAACATTAAACAAAGCAGAATTTAGTCATCCCAAGCTATAATTAACTCACTTTCAACAATTTGAGTTGCTGAAAAGCACACAATAACAAGTCTCTTCTTCTGATTCTGATTCAAAGCTAATACAGAGATAATTAGGAGAAAAAATTAATGATGATTCAATGAATTTAAGTAGCATATATATATACCTGAGGAGAATTATGGGGTGGTATATGGGAGGGGCGTGTGGAACGGGGGTAAAACGACTTTGATTTGATTTGATTTCATATATAAGTAAATAGTAAGGAGGGGGAAATGGTCAAACTCGCACAAAGTCATATACATGTATGTTTGACATATATCTTCAAACTTCATGATAGGAGCTTTTTAATTTCTTTTTGAGCCCGTTCGGTTGTTAGAGATTGTGTCTAATACTTGCTGGTTGGATGGCTGTGTAGAGCTTGTTTTCTTTTGGAACTGTATTTGTGAATTAGGTGTTGTATACCTTTTGTACCTCTTGTTAATAAAAGGTGTTGTATACCTTTTGTTAATAAAATTCTTTACATTGCCTTTAAAAGAAAATATCTTCAAAGTTCATAGTTTAAAGCCGCAAAACGGTTTTTTATTTTTTTCAATTAGTGACTACAGTGCTTACTAAACTTGTTTAGTCTTATGGTTAATTGGTAATGATCTGTGCCTGCGCTACTTGATGTTGATTCATATGGTAAAAGAAGACAAAAACATAGGCAAGGCAAGAAAACACATATCTAGATATGCTTCGACTTTTGGTAACATGATCTTCTCATTACTTGCAAGATTTGAGTTTATCTAACGAATTACACTCAAGTTGTTAATTCAATTGTTAGATACACCATACATGTACCGTGAGATCCTAGTAGAAGCGGATAAGAGATAAGTGTTAGTACATCATGAGTTTGGACAATTGGAAATTAACTTCTTATATTTGACTTTGCCTGCATGTTCAAGCAAGTTTCAAAGTCTCTAAATCAAAATACTTTGCTTCGTTTTTCCTTTATTTTTCCTAGATTGAGGGTATGTTTTACCAAAAGAGGATATTTTTTTTTTTAGCCGAAACCAAAAGGGGAGATTAGATATGAAAATATTAGGCTAAAGCAATTGCAATTGAAACAACTTATATTATGTAAAGAGTTAAGAAACTGGTTGTATATTTATGTATAAAATCCCAAATCATTTAGTTAATTGTTTAATTTAATCTTTATAAGGAGTTACATTACCAACTATTATTGCCCGCACAAGGGCATAACACCCTCTATGGGTGGGTGGGTAGCCAATTAACATATGCTCCATCTGATTATGATCTGACCTGCGCTGGCACGTCTCTCGGCTCCTCGGCTATTCATGGCCCCGTTGTCCTATCCACCATGGCTAGGTAGCAAACTCATTCTTTCTTTTTATAAAAAACAATTTTCCAACCCCACAAGTAAAGAGTATAAATTATATTTTCAAATAAATTAATTAAAAAAAAAAATTAGACGAACCCAACCTTAGCTAGGTCTCTTGTGTAACACTATAAAAAGTATAAATTATATTTTCAAATAAATTGATTAAGCAAGAAAACAATTAAATAATTATATGTCGGAACTTTATTGCAATATTGCAGGCATAGATCAAGAACTTGACATCATCTTGCTAATTAGTTGTAGTTGTAACCCATGGAAGTACCACTAACGGCTTCAGCAGCAAACTTTTGATCATCAACAATATCGGTGCCGGGGAAGGGTGGTGGTGGTGGTGGTGAACCAATGAGACGGCCGGCAACATTCATTTCATCTAGCTTGCATTTACCGGAACCGTGAGGGACGTTTGAACAAGGAGTACCAGCGGATGGTGGAACCGGCCCCCTTGAGAGTACTGACTCCCAATTATTAGGAACAACTTTTCTCAAAAGTTGCTCTTTATAATGCCAAGGCCTAATGGCAGCACCAAATTGTGGTGCAAATGAAATGATGAACACAATGGCAAATACCATTGAAAGAGTTATAGTTTTGGGGAACTCCATTATATTTCTTGATTTTTTGAAGAGAATTTTATATGTGGGATTATTATAGCAGCTTGTTTGAGGGAAGAAATCAATGCGATGAATTGAAAAAATTATGAAAATGAGTTATTGGGGTTTGGTGGAGAGATTTGGGCAGCTCACATAGATATATATACCACACACACACTAGTTGTTGTAGGCACATGGAAGTAAATTTCTTGTTTCAATGTTGAATACATGACTTTGGACAGTTGAAATTAACTTGTTATATTTGACTTTGCCTGCATGTTCAAGCAAGTTTCAAAGTCTCTAAATCAAAAAACCTCGCGTCGTGTTTCCTTTAATTTTCCTAGACAGAGAGTCATGTGTTTTGTTGGTGCTAACCTGGGATTCATTGATCATATTTGGACCCGACTATTCTGGAGTCGAGACGCGTAGGATCCATATAGGAGGAAGTTCTCCCAATACTTATTTTCGCCATTCAGAAAGACTCAAATCTGATACCTTGCTTAAGAGACATCGAACTCCTTCCACTCAACCCAACATGTGTTGGTAGATTGAGAGTCATGTTAATGCAATAAAAGGATGCCTTAACTTGATGTCTTGTCATGGATTCTAATTAATGACAAAACATCTAATACTAATACTCTACGGAATTGATGGAAATGGAAGTCTTGATCCGATTGATAATGTAGACAAAGTAAATATACCGTAATTAATTATAACTATGAATTGGTAAGCCCTTCGAAGCTATACTATATCGATGACGCCGTAAATTTCTTAATTTCTTGAATCTTTTATTTTTTAAGGCCATTTGATCAAAGAAATGGGATAATAAGTATACAGAGACTGATCTAATTCCATCGTGTGGAATGGATTTGGTGGCTTGAATTTGATGATCAAAGACGCTGAAAATCAAAGTCATCTTCATCCATCTCTTAACCCAACTCGCAAAAACATACATTTTCTTGCCACTTTCCTTCTTATCGATCACATACTATAGTCATCTCTTTGGCTTGGGCGCTTGGCTGCTTGTTGATTATATTATATATATAGATTGCTCGGGAAAACGAGTTTTTGCATTTTTCCTTTAATTTCCCAAGTCTTAATTCCACGCCCACTCCACAAGTCACATGCATAGTTAAGAAATATACCAAGCTTTGGGCTTTGCCATTATTTGAGTCTAATTTTTAATATGAAAAATGATATATCTCCTACATGAACAGTCTATTATTTTTAAGATTGCATTAATTGCATGATAATGTATCTGAATCGTGATAATGTTTAAGAAAATTTTAAGCTTATTAGCATTTAATCAAACAAAGTTACCATTTGACAAAATAAATGAAAATTAATTATTAATATGGAAATATCTACATAAATATTCCAAGAGAGTCACAATTGTAATACAGCTTTTTCCCGAGAGTTTGAACCAAATCTATAGCAAGAGCATCTGTATCTTGGTAATCAAATAGGCCCAATTCAATTCATTTTGATAATTATTGAAGAAGCCTAAAAGGGGAGACTCGATATATATGAAAATTAGGCTAAAGCAATTGCAATTGAAACAACTGTTATGTAAAGGGAAAAGAAACTATTTGTGTGTTTTTGTATAAAATCCCACATTGTTTAGTTAATTGTTTGATTTAACCTTTATAAGGAGTTACATTACCAGTTAACATTGCCCATACAAGGGCAGCCCATCTTCTACGGGTGGGTAGCCAAATAATATATATGAAACTACAATATGGTTTGAAGATCAGCGCTGGCACGTCACTCGGCTTCTCGGCTCTCTTCGGTTGCAACCCCATTATCCTATTCTTCATGGCTAGGTAGCGAAATTTTTTTTTAACCGACTAGGTCTCTTGTGCACTATAAAGAGTTATAAATTATATTTTCAAATAAATTAATTAAGCAAGAAAACAGTTAAATAATTATAAGTTGGAACTTTATTGCAATGCAGGCATGGATCAAGAACTTGACATCATCTTGCTTCTTAATTTGTAGTTGTAACTCTTAATTCTCCATGGAAGTACCAGTCCCGGCTTCAGCAGCAAACTTTTGATCATCAACAATATATATCGATGCTGGGGAAGGGTGGTGGTGGTGGTGGCTGGTGGTGAATGAATGAGACGACGGCCGGCAACATAATTCATTTCATCTAGTTAGCTTGCATTTACTGGAATAATATTTTCATTTTAATTTGGGCTGAACTTGGTGAATTAGTTATTGTTGTGCCAAAAATCTCTTACTAGAGTTTTCGCGGAGAATTCTTTATGACAGCGTAAGGGCGTGCCAGTCAATTTGCTGAAATTGACAAAAGGTTGTAAAAACAAGATCTGGTGCGCGGAGCAGCAGATTAAAAGATCAGAACGATTGTGGGGACTGGATCAAAGTCACACCGGAGCATCTAAATCATTGGATCCACACGAACTGCTTCTCATAACTGGGTCTCTTCTCTTTTGGATCAGATCTGAGAGATCTGTTTTGATTGCAATTGAAATTGAAAAGAAAATAACAAACTGATCTGTTATTTCCGAATGAAGAACACGTGTACAGTGTTTGTATGTCCGGAGACAAGATTGAAACAAGAGAAAAACACTAAAAGAGTGTTTGTTTGTCCTGAGACAAGATCTAAACAAGGAGAATTTGATGAACGAGTGAAGAACTCGTGATGAACAAGAGTGAATATGGCGCAAGGCCAGAGAGAAAATAAGCACGAAGCTTGGTTTTTTGCCCGGAGCAAGTTTGTAACTGCAGGAGCTGGTTTTTGATTTCTCGGGAGAAATGTCTGAGATGCGGAATCTACCTGAAACCTGAGAATGGCCTCCCTTTATATAGGGGACGGTTTGGGCTTGAGCATTTAATGGGCTTGCCTTGCTGAGAAAGGCAAAATCCTCCTCCTATGCAGATGACAGCTTCCAGGAAAGTGCAGTGAAGCTTCCTTCTTCTTCTGATTGCATCCAACTGCTGGGGAGAGGACAAGATATGCATAAGGGCGCCACTTTGCTAGGATAGGAGACGAAAATCTACCTCCTGGGTAGTTGATGGCAATTCTTCCTTCTGCCTATCACAGTGCAACAGGCTTTTGTTGCTTCTTTTGTGCTGAATTTAGCTAATTTGACTAAGTAGTGGCCAATTGACATCATGAATTGAACTCTAATCATCAAAGCCACGAAATTACTCTTATTTGGCCATATTTAGCTCTTTAAATCATGAAAATAATAATTAATTAAGAAAATGGCTTAAACCGGGGTGAAAAAACCATATGTCCTTAATTGAAAAGAATGCAAAAGTTGCAAACCATCTCGGATTTAACCAAAATTTCACCAGTAGGTTTAGAATATTCCCATAAGATCATGGAAAAAATCCCAAGTTAATTCGAGCTCTCTATCATGGTGAATTTGGTTTCACTCCCAAAAATGTCCTTAACTGAAAACCGGGCATAAGTTTTTACTCCGATGTCAGAATGAGGTGAAATTTTACCAAGATGATCTACATAGCTCAAGGATCATCATGGTGTGCTCCTTAGAAGAAATCGCAGCCTCTAGCCTCTCTGATTGGTCAATTTCACTATTTTGTCCTTAATTGAACAAAATACAAGTTGCAGTTTCGCCTCCCGGGGAGGGGAGGAGGCTAGGCGATTACTCTACTATGGTTGGTCGACTATATGGAGGAGGTGTGAGGTTGAAAATCTCATGCCTCTCTCACGTACACAGATGTTTCTCTTGCTGACAAACTTTAGCTCTCTGCCTCCTTCCTGCAGGAAGAGAAAAATATCTCTCTGCAGGACAGAGGGCGGCCTCTCCTCTGACTAGGAGATGACTTGGGCCTTGCTATGTATGTCCATGAGGTATTTTTCATCTCATGGGCAGATGGCAAGCAATTTTCCTTTTTTACTTATTTGCCTCCCTAGCAGGCAGCAATATCAAAGGAAACTGCTTCCGATTTGATTCTCTGTGCCACTCATCTGGGTAGCAGCGGCATACACAAGAATTTTAATAATAATTATTCAAAAAATAATTATTATTTAATTATTAATTAATTAATTTCAGCCCTTGCAATTAATTTACAAGACTTTCCTAATTCAACTTGAACTAGGGTGGTGCAGAAACCTAGTTTCTTTAGGAATTTTGATTAAATCCTAACCACACATCTTGATTACAATTATGATAAGACCAATTTACCCTCAATTGTAAATTGAGGTATAAACAGTTATATATTTTATTTCTAAATCCCTATAACAATATTATTAATTATGGTATTTACCCTTAAAATAAAGGAAGAGGCTACAAGTACTAACTTACTACACTAAAGAATAACACTTTGTACAAATATAAGGGAGATCTAGGTGTTTAGATACAATGATATATTTTGTAGGTGTTTGGAGACATGCAAATTTAAGATAAAAAAGTGTTAGTACTATTCTTTAATTAGTGCACATCTTTAGTAATTATAGCTTTTCCCTAAAATAAAAATAAAATTTTAACTTGGGGCTAAACTTAGTGAAATTAGTTTTGTATTTTATTTCTAAAACTATATAACAATAAATTATTAATTTTGAAATTTACCCTTAAATAAAAATAAAATTTTAATTTGAGACTAAACTAAATGAAATTAGTTTTATATTTTATTTCTAAAAACCTTTAATTTCATAATTTACTCTTTAAAAATTAAATTTCTTTTATTGTGGCTAAACTTAATCTATATTATATATAAAAGTACGAGTTTTGTAAAACATTTGAAACGCCTATTGTAACCTTATTTAATTTTTGAAACTTCTATTATATCCTTATTTGTCTAACATATTTCTAAAACCTGTCATTATACAATTATTTTTTAATTTTGTTAATTTACATTTAATTAAATCTACGAAATATATATTAAATTTAATATCTTTATAACTATTTTATTTTTACCATTTTACTATTTTACAGTTCAACTAAAAACTCTATTTTTATTTAATCAAATCTAATATCCTTATACCTATTTTATTTTTACCATATTACTAATTTAATTAAAAAGCTTAGATATAATAGAATTTTTAGAATATATTTCTTAAATGATATTATTTAAATTTTACAGTTTTTTGTTAGAAATAAACTTTTATAGTTATTCTACTAAAAACTCTATTTTTATTTAATTAAATTCAATATTTTTATAAATATTTTATTTTTACCATTTTAATTTTAAAAAATTGGAGACTTTTTGATAGTTCAGGATCCATTTCAATTTTATAATATAAACTAATAAAAGTATTATTATCAAGTTCAAAATTTAAAATAAGTTGTCTAATCATTAATTATTCATCATTTTTTAAACTAATTAAATTAAAAATTTATTGAAAATTTAATTATTGTGATTGATCTTTTTTCTATTTTTGAAGTGTGTATTGGTAGTTTTTTTTTTTGAAAGGCAAGATTTTATTGAGAGACAAAGGAGAATAAAGGATGCCTCGTTAAAACCTTCAAGAAGAAAAACCCAATGGGAAAAATCCTCAGGAAGGAAAAAGAGTACATCCACCCCATAAGATACAAAAAAGTTACAAAGGAAAACCAATCCGTAGAAACAAACCATACAAAAACAGCAACAAAAATGAACAGAACAAAACGGAGACCAAGCAGGACTGAACTCCAAAACGAAACCAGCCACTCCAAGCTAGAAAAAACCACAGCCGAAAACAAGCACTATCACAGCCGAAAGTTAGCCTTATCGAGTCAAAAGCGTAGTCCGCTGAACACGTTCTTAAGCCAACAAGCAGCCAAAAACCAACAGAAACAGATACAAACATATCAAGAAATAAGAGTCTGCTTCAACAATCCCTTAACGTATAATTGGAGTAACATACAATTATTTCCTCAATCGGGCGAGTTGGTTTAGCAAATTTAATCACAATAGGTAAAATTATGACAATGATATAAATTTTATTGAATAAATGATAATTTAGAATAGTTAAATTATAATAATATGGATTTTATTGAATAAAACATAAATTTAGTTTAAAATATTCTTGAGTCATTCAGGTTAACTTCTCAGGTCATTTAGGTTACAAATTTGTCGGGTCTAAATAGGATGGGTTCAAGTCATTTACTTTTTCTGGTCAAATCAGGTTCGATCGGTTGGGCGGGTTATCGAGTTTGGATCAGGTTTTGGCCACTCTACTTATAATTAATTTCAATTATTATTTTAATTTTTTTATAATTTAAACATGATTGGTCACGTGCAACGCACGTGAAAGTAAGAACTAGTAAAAACTAAAACAACGAAAAGAGAGAGAGAGAAGACACATCAGGAGGGAGACTAACGGGGAGATTTTGGAGGGGCAAGAGGAATAATTCCTACTATATATCGATCACACCATAAATTTCTTGAGTAATTTCTTTGAATCTTTATTTTTTAAAGACATTTGATCAAAGAGATGGGATAAATAAGTATACAGAGACTCTAATTCCATCGTGTGAAATGGATTTGGTGACTTGAATTTGATGATCAAAGTCATCTTCATCCATCTCTTAGCCTAATTAACAAAACTCGCAAAAACATGGACTTTCCTTCTTATTTACTTGTTAGACATGACACTATAGTCATCTCTTTTGGCTTGTTGATTATATATTTATATATGATAAGCTTGCTCGGGAAAACGCAAGAGTTGCTGTGCCAATTCCAAGTCTTAATTCTACGCCCCCCACTAACATGTGCCAATTCCATGATTGACACAACAAAAGAAAAATAGTATTGAAATGTATATTATCTATATTAATTAATATTCCACGAGATAGTCACAATTATAATACAGCTTTTTCCCGAGAGTTTGAACCAAATCTATAGCAAAAGCATCTGCATCTTAACTCTGAGCATGAACTTCTGATCAAGCATGCATGGTGATCGATCATATAGGCCCAAATGATTTTCATTTTGATAGTTGTATATTGTAGTTTTGGTATGTTTGAAGAAGCCTATAAAAGGGTCGAGAGTAGATATAAAAATTAGGCTAAAGCAAGTGCAATTGAAACAACTGTTAATTATGTGAAGGGAAAAGAAACTAGTTGTATTAATTATTTATGTATAAAATCCCATATTGATTAGTTAATTGTTCAAGATCATCTTTATAAGAAGTTATGTTACTAGTAAATATTGCCCGTACAAGAGCAATGGGTGAGTAGCCAAATAACATACATATATGATATTTGACTATACGCGCTGGCACGTCACTCGGCTCCTCGGCTCTCTTCGGTTGCAACCCCATCATCCTATCCACCATGGCTAGGTAGCAAGTAGCAATTTTTTTTTTTTTTGGTAATAAAATTTTTGATTTCATAAAACTTGAAACAAATGTCAATTGGAAGAAGGCACGCTTCTCATTACTTTGTAGCAGATGGATAAATGGAGCCACAGGAATGTGTAAACACAATCGAATTGCTGCTATGCATGCAGCTTCCTGTATAGGTTAGCACAATTAAATTGGCAGATATCAGAAAAATATTCATTTAAGAACTTAGTTTCAGCAATTTGAGTTGCTGAAAAGCACACAATATATAAGAAGCCTCTTCTTCTGATACTGATATTCTAATTCTGATTCAAAGCTCATACAGATAATTTTAGGAGAAAAGCTTAATGATACAATGAATTTAATAAGGAGCATACCTTTAAACTAGGTCTGCCCTTTACATTGGTGCATATTTGCATTTAAAGATTCTGTGCTGCAGACAATGTCATGTCATGCCATGCCTGCTCAATATGATCAGAATAACCATTAGAAAGGTGATCAAATAAGCATTATAGTACTATTGATTGATGTTAGAAACTTACAATGGATTATGCATTAGGAACTTGACTTCTTTTAAATTTAAAGCGATGATCTTCGAGTTATGAATATGATATTTAACCTATAATAATAATAATGTTAATTAAGAAGAGTGAGGGAAGAAAAATGTATCCGAAATAGCGGTCTCGAGTCCATGATTGCAAATGTAAGGAGAATTATGGGAGGGGCGTGTGGAACGGGTAAAGCGACTTTGATTTGATTTCATATATAAGTAAATAGTAAGGAGGGGGAAATGGTCAAACTCGCACAAAGTCATATACATATGTTTGAGATATCTTCAAAGTTCATAGTTTAAAGCCGCAAAACTTTTTTTTTCAATTAGTGACTCGTGAGCTACAGTACTTAATTACTAAACTTGTTTAGTCTTATGGTTAATTGGTAATGATCTCTGCCTCCGCTACTTGATGTTGATTCATATGGTAAAAGGAGACAAAAACATAGGCAAGGCAAGAAAACACATCTACATATGCTTCGACTTTTGGTAACATGATGTTCTCATTATTTGAGAGATTTGAGTTTGTCCAAAAAACACTCAAGTTGCTACGGAAATACAAATACATGTAACATGAGATCCTAGGAGGAGCGGATTTAGAAGTGTTAGTACATCACTTTGGACAGTTGGAAATTAACTTTGTTATATTTGACTTAATTTGCCTGTATATGTTCAAGCAAGTTTCGTAGTCTCTAAATCAAAATACTTCGCGTCGTTTTTCCTTTTATTTTTCCTAGATTAAGAGTATGTGTTACCAAAAGGGAGATTAGACATGAAAATTAGGCTAAAGAAATTGCTATTGAAACAACTGTTAAAGGGAAAAGAAACTAGTTGTATATTTATGTACAAAATCCCACACTATTCAGTTAATTGTTTAATTTAATCTTTATAAGGAGTTACGTTACCAATAAATATTGCCCATACAGGGGCACCTCACCCTCTATTGGTGGGTAGCCAATTAACATATGTTTGAATATGATCTGACCTGTGCCAACTTTACAGCTCATTTGGCCATCCTGGCCCCAATATCCTATCCTCTATCTCTAGGTAGCAAATCTTCCACAAGATCCTCTATCTCTAGGTAGCAATCTTCCACAAGTGAGTAGCAACAAATGGTAACAAATATGAGAAGAGAAAAAGAGAAAAATAATAAGGCAAGTGCCAAGCGGAAAGAAAATCAAGACACAAATAATAATTTACGTGGTTCGGCTTAGGAGTCTATGTTTACGGGCGAAGGGGGAGCAAAGATTTCACTACAACTTGTATGTTGGAGGATTTGTTGGTTCGGCTTAGGAGCCTACGTCCACGGGCGAAGGGGGAGCAAAGATTTCACTAAAGGGAAAAGGCATTCTAAGCTAAACAAAAACCAATGTGGATGACAAAACATACAACTTGTATGTTGGAGGATTTGTTGGATGATGAAAACTATTCACCAAAGCCTTATTTATAGGCCAAATGTGCTTGCTCATCAAGTAGAGATCAAGAGCCACAAATTGATAATTGGTGACCAAGTAAAATCAATGGCCTAGATTGCTCACCTTGATGGCCAAGTACTTCCTAAGGAAGTTGTGCTTGGAGGCCAAGAACTTCATCATGAAGTTGTGGCAATCTTAGCCACATCACAAATCTCCACCTTGGCTTGGATTGCCATTTTACTCCACCTTCTCCATGTAGCCCACTTAAGGGCCTCAAGTGCTGTGAACCGAAATCAAGTCCAAGCAATGCTTGAACTTGGTAACTGGAAGAGAATTAGTCAACATATCAGCTGGATTGTCTTGGGTACCAATCTTTTTCACCGCTACTTTGCCCTGAGAAATCACATCTCGTACAAAGTGATACCTGATGTCAATGTGCTTCGTTTTTCCATGAAACATTTGATCTTTCGTCAAATGTATAGCACTTTGGCTATCACAAAAGACAACTATAGGGCCAGAATCCAGACTGAGCTCACCAAACAAGCCTCGCAACCAAATGGCTTCTTTAACCGCCTCGGTCATCGCCATATACGCTGCTTCTGTCGTAGACAAAGCAACTGTGGCTTGTAATGTTGACTTCCAACTAACAGCACAATTACCCAAGCAAAACACAAAACCCGTAAGTGATCTTTTTTTGTCGAGATCACCGGCATAATCTGAGTCAACGTAACCAACCAAGCTTCCACTTTTCCCAAATTCCAAGCAAGTATCAACTGAACCCCGCAAATACCGAAGTATCCATTTCACTGCTTGCCAATGCACTTTACCTGGGTTAGCCATGTATCTGCTAACAACACTAACAAACTGTGAAATGTCTGGACGGGTACACACCATGGCATACATTATGCTGCAAACTGCACTTGCGTAAGGAATATCTGCCATGTCACGAATCTCTTCATCTGTTTGAGGAGATAAGGCAACTGAAAGCTTGAAATGAGCAGCAAGCGGAGTACTCACAGGTTTAGCGTTTTTCATCCCAAAACGCTCCAAGACTCTCTCAACATAATTTTTCTGAGTCAAAAACAATTTTCCTGCTTTCCTGTCTCTCTGGATCTCCATACCGAGGATTTTCTTTGCCGCTCCCAAATCTTTCATCTCAAATTCGTCACTCAACTGTGACTTCAACTGGTTGACTTCAGACATATTCTTAGCAGCGATGAGCATATCATCTACATATAGGAGACAAAATAAACAAAAAACCCATCAGATAATTTTCTGAAGTAAACACAGCTATCATACCTGCTCCTCAAATAGCCGTGTGCGGTCATGAATGAGTCAAACCTCTTGTACCACTGTCTGGGAGACTGCTTTAAGCCATAAAGGGATTTCTTCAACAAACAAACGTGGTCCTTTTTGTCCTCCACAACAAAACCCTCTGGTTGTTTCATATAAATCTGCTCCTCCAAATCACCATGTAGAAAAGCAGTTTTGACGTCCAACTGCTCTAACTCCAAATCAAACATGGCTACCAATGCGAGCAGAACCCGAATGGAACAGTGTTTAACCACGGGTGAGAATACATCACCAAAATCTACACCCGGTACCTGACTGTATCCTTTAGCGACAAGGCGAGCCTTATAACTGACTCCAACATGTCTAGAAGAGGACTCCTTCTTCTTGAATACCCATTTGCAACCAACTATCTTTTTCCCTTGCGGTGGTTTGACTAATTCCCAAGTGCCATTTTTATGTAAGGACTCCATTTCTTCATGCATAGCCATAACCCACTTTTCAGAATTGGCACCAGAAACAGCATCTGAAAAAGTAGACGGTTCGCCATCTCTCCTAAGCTCATCCGCTGCTGACAAAGCATAAGAAACTAATTCAGCATAGTCTGCATACCTCGGTGGTGGCCGAATTTCTCTTCGACCCTTGCCTTTAGCTATGCTGTAAGGAGCATCTTGTGAAGTATCCTCAACTCCACCTGAACTAGATGGCTGATCCGTCTGAGAGGTGCTTGGAGCAACATCGGACTGAGTGGGTGAGCTGGTTACCTCCAATTCCAGCTTCTCTGAAATGTTCTCCAAGGATTCCTTTTCGGAATGGACAGAAGATTCCGATTTCAAATTGAGCATCGACCGCTCATCAAAGGTTACATCTCTGCTGATTACAACTTTTGGTGACTTGGGGTCTGGACACCACAACTTGTATCCCTTAACTCCTGACGGATACCCCAGAAAAATGCATTTCTTAGCACGTGGCTCTAACTTGCCATCACAAACGTGCATATATGCCGGATAACCAAAAATCCTCAAATCAGAATAATCAGCAGGATTACCAGACCAGACTTCTGGAGTCTTGCAACCAGTCGGAATTGATGGAGATCGATTTACCAAATAGCAAGCCATGGATGCAGCCTCTGCCCAAAACTCCCTTTTCAAACCGGCATTTGAAAGCAAGCATCGTGCTTTCTCAATGAGAGTTCGGTTCATTCGTTCTGCAACTCCATTCTGTTGAGGTGTGCTTCGAACAGTCCGATGCCGAACTATACCCTCGTCGTTGCAAAACTTGTTGAACTCTCCACTACAAAATTCCAAGTCGTTATCTGTTCTGAGCCGCTTAATCTGCTTCCCTGTTTGCTTTTCAACCAAAGTCTTCCACTGCTTGAAAGTAGTGAAAACTCTATCTTCGTGTTTCAGAAAGTAAACCCAAACTTTTCTTGAAAAGTCATCAATGAAAGTCAGCATGTACCTGGAGCCACCTTTTGAGGGAACACGAGAAGGACCCCAAAGGTCTGAATGGATATAATCCAGGGTACCTTTGGTCCTGTGAATGGCTGTTTTAAAGCTGACTCGTTTTTGCTTCCCGAAGACACAATGCTCACAGAACTCCATCTTTCCAGTACTCTGTCCGCACAACAAACCTCTCTTACTCAACAAGGCCATGCCTTTCTCACTCATATGACCCAACCTCATATGCCACAATTTAGTGACATCAATATCAGAAAATGATGATGAACTTGTAGCAGCAGCACCTGTAACAGTGAGTCCTTTCAACAAATACAGATTCCCAGACTTAGTGGTTTTCATCACAACTTGAGCACCTTTGATGACCTTGAGGACTCCACCTTCAGCTGAATACCTGCACCCGTTTGCATCCAGGGTGCCTAAAGAGATGAGATTCTTCTTCAAGTCCGGAATATGACGAACATTTGTTAATGTTCTCACAACGCCATCATGCATCTTAATCTGAATTGATCCTTTTCCCACAACTTTGCAAGGTGCATTGTTGCCCATTAGCACAGTTCCACCTGCAACAGATTCATATGTTGAAAACAAATCCCGATTGGGACACATATGATAGGAACAACCAGAATCCATGACCCATTCATCTTTGGGTTTGCAGTTGGCATCAACAGTGACTAAAAGAAGATCGGAGTCAGACTCATCTTCGGCAATGCTGGCTTCGGCAGACTTTCCTTTCTTGTCATCCTCCGCTTGCTTGTTTTTCAACTTATAGCACTCGGCCTTGATGTGCCCCTTCTTGTGACAATAATTACAAGTCAAATTCTTGTATTTTGACTTGGGCTTGACTTTGCTGCTACCCGAACCCTTTTCCTTTACCTTTGATCCCCTCACAACCAATCCTTGTGCCGGATTGTCACTTTTGCTGCTACCAGACAACTCATTATCAATGAGATCTTTAGACAAGAGCGCAGATTTGACGTCTGCCAAAGATACATTCGTCTTGCCATAAAGCAAAGTCTCTCGAAAGTGCGAGTATGAGGGTAGTAAGGAACATAACAACTTGAGGGCTTGATCTTCATCATCAATAACAATATCCACATTTTCCAAATCCATAATAATAGATGTAAAAGTGTATGTGTGGGATTTGATGGATGTACCTTCCTCCATTTGGAGACTATAAAACCGAAGCTTTTGATGAAGCTTAGTGGTAAGGGATTTCTCCATGTATAACGATTCTAGTTTGGCCCACAAATCGGCAGCAGACTTTTCCTTGAAGACTTCCTTCAAGACTTGATTGGACAAACACAACCGAATCGTTGCCAAAGCCTTATCATCCAAATCATCTTTTTGCTCCTCGGTCAAAGACGTCGGCATGCTTTCCTTCCCCGATAAAGCCTTATGATACCCGTGTTGGATTAGGATATCATGCATCTTGATTTGCCATATGGCAAAGCTAGAATCACGATCAAACTTCTCGATCTCAAACTTCGTTGCCATTGAAAACAAAGCTACCAAAATTCCCAAGCTTTGATACCAGTTTGTTATGTCCCTAGGATGATCAAATATAATTTTAGTAGCAAATGGTAACAAATATGAGAAGAGAAAAATAATAAGGCAAGTGGAAAGAAAATCAAGACACAAATAATTTACGTGGTTCGGCTTAGGAGCCTACGTCCACGGGTGAAGGGGGAGCAAAGATTTCACTAAAGGGAAAAGGCAATTTACAAAGAGAGAACCTCAAAATCCCAAAACCCAAATACACCCAAATCCTAAGCTAAACAAAGACACCACCAATGTGGATGACAAAACATACAACTTGTATGTTGTTGGAGGATTTGTTGGATGATGAAAACTATTCACCAAAGCCTTATTTATAGGCCAAATGTGCTTGCTCACCAAGTAGAGATCAAGGGCCACAAATTGATAATTGGTGACCAAGTAAAATCAATGGCCTAGATTGCTCACCTTGATGGCCAAATACTTCCTAAGGAAGTTGTGCTTGGAGGCCAAGAACTTCATCATGAAGTTGTGGCAATCTTAGCCACATCACACAAGAAAACAATTAAATGATTATATGTTGGAACTTTATTGCAATGCAGTCATAGATATCAAGAACTTGACATCATCTTGCTTATTAGTTGTATTTTCAACTCTTATTCTCCATGTAAGTACCACTAACGGCTTCAGCAGCAAACTTTTCATCATCAACAATATCGATGCCGGGGAAGGGTGGTGGTGGTGGTGAACGAATGAGACGGCGGCCGACAACATTCATTTCATCTAGCTTGCATTTACCGGAACCGTGAGAGACGTTTGAACAAGGATTACCAGCGGATGGTGGAACTGGCCCCCTTGAGAGTGACTCCCAATTATTAGGAACAACTTTTCTCAAAAGTTGCTCTTTATGATCATGCCAAGGCCTAATGGCAGCACCAAATTTTGGTGTAAATGAAATGAAGAACACAATGGCAAATATCATTGGAAGAGTTATAGCCTTGGGGAACTCCTTTATACTTCTTGATTTTTTTTGAAGAGAAATTTTATGTGGGTTTATTAGCAGCTTGTTTGAGGGAAGAAATCAATGCAATGAATTGATGGAATTATATGGAAATGAGTTATTGGGTTTTGGTGGAGAGATTTTGGCACACACACATATATATACACACACTGGTGTAGGCACGCGGAAGTAAATTTCTTGTTTCAATGAGAGAATTTGGTTGATTACATGACTTTGACAGTTGGAAATTAACTTATATTTGACTTTGCCTGCAAGTTTCAAGTCTCTAAATCAAATATACTTCGCCTCGTGTTTCCTTTATTTTTCCTAGATTGAGAGTCATGTGTGTGTTTTTTTTGGTTTAGTGGGAACATTACAAGGAGGAGGGGGAAGGGAGGAGAAGAGTTCTGCCCTCCAAATAAACTTTTGAGGCCTCGGCCATTACTCATTAAGTCAAAACTTCAAGTTCAGAGCCATGTGTTAATGCAATACTAGGAAGCCTAAACATTTCCTTGTCATATATATATATTCTAATTAATGACAAAACATCTAATACTAATACTCTACGGAATCATGGAAACGGAAGTCTTAGATTCGGTTGAATGATAATTTAGGCAGGAGTAATGCTACATGCCCAACAAATTATTACCATCAAATGATCCCACCATAGATGGTACAATTACAACTTCTAATATCCTAACACAATAAATGTCATGAATTTGGAGATTTACAATTTAAAATATTTTGTTTTTATTGAAAGTGTGGCTAAATTTGATGACACGTCAGTGAGTAAGATTTGATGATAAAGTTTGGTTAGGACAAAAAGAATTATTGTTTAGACAAACTAAATATACGGTAATTAATTATAACTATGAATTGGTAAACCCTTCAAAGCTACTATATCGATCACACCGTAAATTTTTTAATTTCTTTGAATCTTGTATTCTTTAAGGACATTTGATCAAAGAGATGGGATAATAATTTATTTGAATCTTTTATTCTTTAAGGAGATTTGATCAAAGAGATGGGATAATAAGTATACAGAGACTCCAATTCCATCGTGTGGAATGGATTTGGTGACTTCAATTTGATGATCAAAGACGCTGAAAATCAAAGTCATCTTCATCCATCTCTTCGCGTGAATGACTATATTTTTGCCCCCTTAGCCTAATTAACCCAACTCACAAAAACATACATATATTCTTGCGACTTTCCTTGTTACTTAGTTGTTAGACGTGACACTATAGTCATCTCTTTGGCTTGGGCGCTTGGCTTGTTGATATATATAATAAGCTTGATCGGAAAAATGAGTTGTTGCATGTTTCCTTTAAATTTCCCAAGTCTTAATTCTACCCCTTCCGGTTCTGGCTGCCAATTAGATCGTGGGGTGTTCAAATCCATAGAAATGAAAATTAGGCTAAAGCAATTCCGATTGAAACAAACTGTTGTGTAAAGGGAAAAGAAATTAGTTGTATATTTATGTATAAAGATCCCACATCAATTAGTTAATTGTTTTATTTAATCTTTATAAGGAGTTATGTTAATAGTGAATATTGCCCGCACAAGGGCACCCCACTCTCTATGGATGGATAGCCAAATAACATATATGTGATTTTATATGTCCTGGTAAGGACCCTTCTCATGATTATGAATTGGTCTCTTACCTATATAACTAACTTGTGGCATATTATCCATAGGTTAGGGTTACATCGGGGCCCATTATCCTCAACTAATGATCCGCTCTGCTCTCTCATTTTTGGATGATGAGTTTGAGTTGCTTGTGGATCCACCTGACGAGATGAGGAACCTGCTCCATACTGATACTAGGAGTGTTGTGTTCCCCCGTAAATTTACACATAGCTAATTTCTAATTTTCTTGTTTTCACCAAAAAAAAAAAACAAACTGAGAAACAGTTTATATTTATGCTCTGCATGCTCATGCAATTATTCTTTGGGCAACAACAAATTTGAGAATGCTCATTTGCAGTTTTTTAAGTTTTAACAGAACAACACTTTAATTTCCTTTTTCTATCTTGAAAGCACATAGAATGGTTCAAAAATGCTAACCAAGTTCAATCTGCTACTAATTAAAACTACAGAAATTATAAGTACTTATCAGCATGATTATCAAAAGTTTTTGTGCCTCCAAGATATTGAATTTGGAGGGGTTATGATCCCAAAACGCACAAACACTCAAATTCCAGTAATTAATGATGAGAAGTTGAAGCTTTGCTCACATTGGGTTGCTTTGTATTAGTTATGCAATTATTTTTTGGGCAACAACAAATTTGATAATGCTCTGCTATAGCTATAGCTATAGCTATTTAAGCTACCTTAATTAACAGACTCATAAGGGTGAAACAATGATATTTTGGAATAAATTAGAAAGAAATACAGAAAAAAGAAATCTATCGGATGGCATACATAAAATAAGAACTTGAGATTTTTATTAAATTGCTCATTTTGTGAGTTGTAAATCTTATTTAGCTCCATGGAAGTACCCACTGCCACCAGCAGCTAGCAAACCTTTAATTTTAAACAATATCGATGGTGCTGGAGAAGGGTGGTGGTGGTGGTGAACGAATGAGACGGCGGCCGGCAAAGTTCATTTCATTTAGCTCGCATTTTACACCGGAATCTTGAGGGGTGTTTGAACAAGAAGATCCATCAGATGGTGTAACTGGCCCCCTAACTTTTGACTCCCAATCAAGAACAATTTTGTTCACCACTTGCTCCTTCTCATGCAAAGGCCTAACGGCAGCACCAAATTTTGGTGTAAATAATGATATTATCAACACAACGCCCAATATCATTGACATAATTTTAGTCTTGGGGAACTCCATTATATATTTTGAAAAAAAAATTAAAAGAAAACTATAGGGTTATAATAATCAGCTAAGGTTTAAGGAAAGAAAAAAAAATAATGAAATGAGTTGATGGATTGGGATTTGGTGGAGAGATTTGGGAAGCACATTCATATATTTATAGTAACATATACATGACCTAAGTGTAGGCATATGGGGGGTGTAATGAATTTCTTATTTCAATAAGAATTTTGTTAATTACTTGACTTGGACGGTCGGAAATGAACTTGCTATATATTTTTGACTTTGCCTTGCATATGTTCTAACAAGTTTCAAAGTCTAAAAACAAAATCAATTTCTTTGCATCGTGTTTCTTCTTTATTTCATGTTTTTTCTTCTAACTGGCAGTCATGTTATTAGAAATGCAATTGAAGTAAATGTTCAAAGTCGCAGAATATCAAAGTCTTCTTAATCTTCATATGTGACAGTGTGAATATAACAACATTCCCTTAGCCTAATTAAATAGCAAAAAAATAAACATTCTTGTGAGTTTCCTCCTTTATTCACTTCTCATCCCTTTAGCGATCAATGGCAATTGAGTTGGGTAGAACGAGTTTAATGTTCCTTAATTAAGATCTCTGGTTAGAATCTTATAAATGGAGAAATAAGTACCGTGAAAGATTTTCCTCTGACTCAACTTTAAATTAATCGGAACCCAATATAACTACTGACGATAGCTCGTTAAAGAAAAAAAAAACAAAAAAAAAAGCCATCCCTTCGGCTCGAGAAATTAGCAGGCTTTTAAAAGTTGTTTTAACTTCTAAAAATGGAATGGGCTTTCTATATGGGTTGAGTTTGTGTTCAATTGAGCCTTTCGGCTTTCTTTCACTTTTCTTATTGGGCTTTTGCTCTCTCGTTAGTCCTTACTCTACGCAATGCGTCCAATCCAACCCCAATCTCCAAACAAAGAAATTAGAAAGAAGCAAGAAATGGTATTCTTCGGAGGAGTATTGAAGCGAAAGTGGAGGTGAAGGAAGTTGGTTGTTGTAGAAACAAGAGGATGAAAAGAGGCAAATATAGGAAAAGAAAAAAGAAGATGATTGGTTGTTGTAGATTATTAATGATTGATTCATTCAAAACATTGGTTGTTTTGGATATATGAGGGTTGCTTTTTCTTATTATTCGGGGATCACAACTAAAAGCATTGTGTAGAACTGATGGCTATCAAGTTTGGAATTCAACTAGTTTTGGTAGCATTTTTGTCCCCTAAATTATGAGTCTAAGGACATTTTGTCCCTAAACTAAAATCGGGAAAATTTGTTCCTGAACTCTCCAAATTGAAGACAATTTGCTCCCTTTATCAAGATTAAAATGTTTTGAAATTGAGTAGTTTAGGGGTTAATATTGTCTTAAATTTGAAAATTCATGTTCTACGTTGTTGCGATTTAAAATTTTTCTTTAATTTAAATCTCTTATTCTTTAAAGGCATTTGATCAAAGAAATATGGGATCATATAAGTATACAAAGACTCTAATTCCATCGTGTGGAATGGATTTGGTGACTTGAATGAAGACACTGAAAATCAAAAACATACATATTCTTGCGACTTTCCTTCTTATTTACTTGTTAGACCATGATACTATATAGTCATCTCTATCTTGAGCGATTGGCTTGTTGATTATATATAATATAAGCTTGCTCGGGAAAACCAGTTGTTGCATGTTTCCTTTAATTTCCCAAGTCTTCATTCTTCACCCACTCCACAAATTTCATGCCGAGACTATATTTGAGCGCCGCCGGCGCGTAGCAACCCCTTCCGGTTGGCTGCCAATTCGAGAGTGGGCAACAACTGACATTAAGATATATACCAAGCTTTGGCATTCATGCTTAGTTATCTGATGAGTCTAATTTTTAATATGAAAAACTATATATCTCTCCTACATGAATACCAGTGGCGTAGTCAAGATTTCCTCCAAGTGGGTTCAGACTTCATTAAAGTACTCTTAAGTATCATAAAACTAAAACCAATAACACATATTATATATTGAACTCAAATTAGTTTATATATGTATATTGATTCTCAATTGGGAGAGAATATACGTACTAGATAACTACGTTAAAAAATAACACTTTGTACAAATATAAAGGATAATTAGGTATTTTGGACAAGGTTAGGATATATTTTCTTGTAATAGACATGCAAAATTAAGAAAAAAAAAATGTGAGTGCTTTCTTTAATACAAATTTAGTAATTATGTATAACTTTTCCTTTCTCAAGATTTTGTTTTAGTGGGATCAATATTGTGATTTTATCTTTTAGTGGGGTCAAAATCTCTAAATTTTCTAAATAATGGGGTCAATTAATTAATTTTACCTTAATTAACCTATACATATTTGAAAGAATTAAAATTTTAGTGGGTGCAATTGCACCCACTAACTTACATGTGGCTACACCACTGATGAACACTCTACTATATATGTTTAATATTGTTTAAGGACTTAGCTTTTAATCAAACAAAGTTGCCATTATTGATAAAATAAAAGAAAACTAGTATTGAAATATCTATATTGGACGAGATAGTCAGAATTATAATACAGCTTTTTCCCGGAAGTTTGAACCAATTCTATTGCAAAAGCATCTCTGCATTCTGATCAAGCATGGTGATCATCTGCATTTGAACCAATTATAATACAGTTTTGGTATGTTTGAAGAAGCCTAAAATGGGGAGAGTAAATATGAAAATTAGGCTAAACCAATTGCGATTGAAACAACTGTTAATTATGTGAAGGGAAAAGAAACTAGTTGTATTAATTTATGTATAAAATCCCACATTGATTAGTTAATTGTTCAAGATAATCTTTATAAGAAGTTATGTTACTAGTAAACATCGCCCGCACAAGGGCACCCCACCCTCTATGGGTGGGTAGCCAAATAACATATGTGATTTCATATGTTCTGGTAAGAAGCCTTCTCATGATTATGAATTGGTCTCTTACCTATATAACTAACTTGTGGCATATTATCCATAGGTTAGGGTTATATCGGGGCCCCATTATCCTATCTTCCATGGCTAGGTAGCAAACTTTTTTTTTTGGTAATAAAAATTTTGATTTCGTAAAACTTCAAACAAATGTCAATTGGAAGAAGGTTATACTTTTTCTTTTTCGTGGAATTTGTGGTCTATTGCAATAACCACAATCTTTTTTTATGTGTCTTCCACTATAATGATCCATTCTCTTTTTTATAAGGCAATCGTGCACCAAATTAAGCAAACTGAGAAACGGTTTATATTATTGCTCTGTATATGCTCTTGCAATTATTTTTTGGGGGCAACAACAAATTTGAGAGAATGTGCATCCGACATACCTTAATTGAAACATGTTCATGTTTTTGGTAAAACAATGATATTTTCCCCCTCACTTTTTAATGTAATTTCCTACATTGAAGCTTGTGTAAGTTGGTGACGAATTACAATGAATGGCAAGGTAGGTTTTACATCAATTTTCTATTGTACCAACAAGGGGTTGGATCAAGTGGTAAGCGGTTTGTTTCAGCTTAAGTAGGTATCGGGTTCGAAACATTGCGTACGCAGCTGTCCCTGTTGGAAGATTCACCCACCATAACCAGGTACGCGACATAGGTCGGATCCGAATTAATCAGGGCAAAACCCTGAATATCGGTTGGGATAAAAAAAAATCAATTTTCTATTGTAAAGAAAATTTGAAGGAGTTATGATCCCAAAAGGCACAAACACTCAAATTCCAATCCAGTAATATGATGAACCAAGTGAAAGTTGAAGCTTTGCTCGCATTGTGCTATATGCTCGTGCAATTCTTTTCTGCGCAACAACAAATTTGAGAATGCTCTGCTATAGCTAATTAATTAACAGACACATTAACATAAATACCTTCATTAAAACATGGAAAATATGTTTTGGGGAAACAATGATATTTTGGAATTACAACAAAGAGAAATCTATTTGGTGGCATACATAAAATAAAGAACTTGAGATTATTATTATTATCTTATTAATTATATTGCTCATTTATCATGAGTTGTTAATCTCGTTTAGCTCCATGAAAAAACCCGTGCTGGGGAAGGGTGGTGGTGGTGAACGAATGAGACGGCGGCCGGCAAAGTTCATTTCATTTAGCTCGCATTCACCGGAATCTTGAGGGATGTAATTTGAACAAGAAGATCCACGGCCGGATGGTGCAACTAGCCCCCTTTTCAATATGGCAAATTATACAATGGAGTTTAGCAGACTACATAAGCGGGTCCTGAAGGGTGACATGTATCTTCTAGAGACTAGATTGAAATATTTAAAACTTAATTAATTCAAAAAATGGACATGTATCAACTCCACAACCCGCTTGTGGAGTCCAAAATTTACACTGCCGGTGTATCAAATAATTACCCTTTCAATATTAACCCCCAATTGGGAACAATTTTTTTCACCAGTTGCTCCTCCTCATGCAAAGGCCTAACGGCAGCACCAAATTTTGGTGTAAATATTGATATCATCAACACCACGGCCAATATCATTGACATAATTTTAGCCTTGGCGAACTCCTTTTTTTTTTTCAAAAAAAAAAGAATTATGGGGTTATAAGCTATTAAGCTGCTAAGGTTGTTTGAGGAAAGGAAAAAAAAAAAAACTAATGAAATGAATTGATGGATTGGGATAATTTGGTGGAGAGATTTGGGAAGCACATCATACATTTATTTATAGTAACACATGCAAGTGTAGGCATATGGGTGTGATAAATTACTTATTTCAGTAAGAATTTTGTTAATTACTTGACTTGGACGGTTGGAAATTACTAACTTGCTATATATTTTTGACTTCGCCTTGCATATGTTCTAACAAGTTTCAAAGTCTTAAAATCAAAATCAAATTCTTTGCATCGTGTTTCTTCTTTATTTTATTTTTTCTCTTCTAGCTGGCAGTCATGTTATTAGAAATGTAATTGAAGTATAATGCCAAAAAAAAGAAAGAAATGTAATTGAAGTAAATGTTCAAAACAGCCCTGCAGGTGGCTTAGTGATTACAAAGCCAGTGTCAAGGTTATGCAGATATATTCATGACTCCGAGTCTGAATAAACATAAGGTTTAGAATTTTATAAATGAAGAAAATAAGTCTCGTGAGAGATTTTCCTCAATTGAGCCCTGACATAACTCGACTTCAGATTAATTAGAACTCAATATAATTAGTGGCCAGGAGTTAGTAAAAAAAAAAAAATCCTTCGACTTGAGGAGATAGCAGGCTTTTAAAAGTTTCAACTCCAAAATCTGGAATGAGCTTCTATATGGATTGAATTTGTGTTTAATTGGGCCTTTGGGCCTTCTTTCATTTTTTCTTATTGGGCCTTTGCTCTCTTGTTAGTCGTTACTCTACTTAATGCGTCCAGTCCAACTCCAAAAAAAAAAAAAAAGAGATTTTTATTTTATTTTCCATTTTTCCTATTTTTCCCTCTCAACTTCATTCTGCACGGGCACGGCCAAAGAAACTCAGCGATTAATTGAGGTCTCGTCGGTGATGCAAAGTTAAATCTAGCTTCTGTTGTTCCTCCACGAAGTTCTTCTCCTTTCACGTACTTTTTGACTCCCGAAAATCCTTCTTTTTGTTTTCCCTTGAGGTAATTAATTTGCAAACATTTAGGTTTCCTGGTATTTTTGATGTTTTAATTTAATTATATATGGAAGGCGGCAGAATGATTCTAGGGTTAGTCGGCCTGATTTCAGCAATTTTGATTTTGCAGGAATTTATAGAGAATGCTTTCTGGAGTCAAGTTTATACCTCGTGACCAGATTGATGAGGTATGGTTCATCAAGTATCCTTTGTTTAAATTTAGCTTTTTATAAATTTCTTCAGTTAGTTTAAAGTTTGAATATTTTAAAATTTTCTTGATTGATTCTAGGAATACAATGAGAAATCAGATGTCAAGAAGAAGAAATCTAGTAGTAGTAAGAAACACAAGTCTAAGAGAAAAAAGAAGAGTTCTGGATACGGTAGTTCTTCAGATGATGATCTTGAGAGAATAGAAAAAGGGTCTAGAAGAAGCAAGAAATGGTATTCTTCGGAGGAGTATTCAAGCGAAAGTGGAAGTGAAGGAAGTTCAGAAGAGGATGAAAAGAGGCATAGGAAAAGAAAAAAGAAGAAGAGAGGTAAAACAGATAGTTCGGGAGATGAGTCGGTTGGCAGGTCTAAGAAAGGATCGAAGAAGAGTAGTCGCAAACGTTATTCATCATCAGAGGATTATTCATCTGAAGATGAAGATCGAAGAGGAAGTGCTAGGGGTGGAAAGAAAAAGGGTAAGAGAATATGGTGATTGGTTGTTGTAGATTATTAATGATTGAATCATTCAAAACATTGATTGATAAATGTTCTTTTTGTTGCTTTTGATTTGCAGATGATGGTAGAGAATCTCCCGCCTTGAAGGAGATGGAGATTGAGAGGAGAGAAATGGGATTGGAGTGGATGCTTAGGCCTGCAAATAAGCCTGATAATAAACCTTCGGTACCTGTTGAGGAACCAGACAAGCCCCCTGCTGAGGAGGTATAACACTTGAGCTGTTATTATAACCTTCAGCTTCCCTCAGCCTGTTTGTGTTTAGATCCATGTTCAACTTTTCTATCTATTGACTTGATAAACTTTTTTCTCCTGATTCTTTTTGAGAAATACTTCACTTACGAAGTGGTAATGTTAGGAGTGAGCTTGCATATGTACTCTGATTCGTTGTTGCATGGATCATGTATGGTCCAGTCTCTGTATGTCTTTTGTTAATGGTGCATGATCATTACTGACAAGGACATAAAATTTTCTTTAGATAAAGGTAAATCCTAGAGAACTGAATCCATATCTCAAAGATAATGGAACTGGCTATCCTGAAGAAGCAGATGAAAAAAGAGCTGGTGCAGACCGTCTTTTTTCTTCTTCAGTTGTGGGTGATGGAGGTGCTAGTTGGAGACTTAAAGCTCTAAAACGTGCAGAAGAGCAAGCTGCTCGAGAAGGACGAGCACTTGAGGAGGTAAGTATTTGGTCAATTTATGTGTAGGATTAAGGAAAAAATTGGAGCACTGTAAGGGTCCTATTTTTCTGTTATATACTATAAAGAGCATAGCACCATTATGCTTCACTTGTTTAAATCATACAGGTTGTGCTAGAACGCTGGGGTTCTCTTGATATACTGGCTGAATATGGAGCATCTCGTAGAGCTGCTCCACCTCGTGCTCACCTACATGCCATAAGAAATAGAAAGCAAGGACAAGAAGAGGATAAACCAAAAGTTGCAGACAATGAAAGTGGAAGAGATTCGAAAAAGGTAGTTGGAATGCACCTATTTGGTTTCATAGTTTGTTAGTATTTACATATAAAATTGTACAGGGTGACTGCAGTCGTTAAGTGATTAAGTAATGGTAGATAGTCTAATCTTCCCTATTGTTTTTGGTTGTCAGAATGCCCCTCGAGATTATTTGCGGGATGTATCCCTTCGACATTCCGACATGAAGGCCCCGAAAGCCCGTGACTCATTATCCTGGGGAAAACGAAAAAGCCAATATACTCCTGCAAAAGATGCTGGCATTTCATCTGTTCCAAATAAGTTTGCCAATGATGGAAACTTTATGCAAGAATTTCTTCGTAAGCAGGGCAATGATACTGGTATATCTGGTTCAAATGCAAATCATGATGGAAATGTGGAGTCAGAGGTTGTTACCTCAGAGATGAATAAACCGAGTGAATCTGCTACAATGCTTAAGGAACCTTTGAGCACAAACCAATTGGCAGCTAAGGCTTTGCAGCTTCGAATGAAGGGAAAGCATGAAGAAGCTGAGAAACTTCTGGTAAGAAAATTTTCTGCTTTGAGGCTTTGAATATTTTATTTTGGGAGAACTTTCTCAAACCCATGCTTGGGTATTAGTTCCTATAATAGGTTTATTTTAACAAATAGAAAAGATGAAATGTGAAACAAACCATTCAATGTTGGGGTTATTACTTATAATGCTTCACCATCACTTTTTGGTTATTGTCTTTGCACTGAAGTTTCTACTGTCGTTTTGTTCATCATAAGATTCTCTGGAAGTGGGGTAATTAGTAGTTGTTTATCGTGAGCTATTGTCTTGCTACTGGAACCCTGTTTCTTATACAGCACTTGAAGTAGTATAAATTTGAGATGTATGCCTACATGCTGTATGCATGAAGTAAACTGATGTTCCACAGACAATCTTTTTACTTGCTTTTTTATCGATTATTATATGGGGTTAAGCTTTTGCTTCTATAGTTTTTTTTTGGCTACTTTTGCTTTTGTAGTTGATTTCATTTGATTTTGCATCTTTTTTATCCAGCTGGAAGTTGAGAGCTTGAAAGCAAAGCAGGGCACTGGAGATCATGCAAGTAAGCAGCAGACTATTGACAGCAGAAGCAGGTAATTTTTATTTCTATATATTTGGTTTTCTCCCTCCTTGAATTGTGTTTCAAATGAGCTCAAAGCAGTAAGCTAATAGCTTTCGATGAGATAATAGTTTGGGATACCAAACTGGAACAACTTGCAAAACTTTTAGGTTCTCATTTCAGTTCTTAAAGTAAAAAAGATGGATTTGCCTTCTATACTTTAACAACTGTGCCATGGATTTCAGTATCTTTTCTCGCATTCTTTGAGATTTTACAAATAATTCTGCTCTTATGATAAACAATGCTTGTGTTTTATTTAGATACGTGGCTCATGGTGTCTCGATGCGGAAAAAGAATGATGATGATGATTCTGATAAGCATCTAGCTAAAAGAATAATGCACAACAAACAATATAGTCTCTCTGGTCGGGCAGATGATGAATATGATTATGAAGATGGTCCAAGCAGAAAGTCTCGAAAGAAAGGTGGGAATAATGATCAGAAGGTCTCTGGAAACAATCATTTGGGGAGGCGTTTATTGACTCAGCAAGAGCGCTGCCTTTTCTGCTTTGAGAACCCAAACAGGCCAAAACATCTTGTTATTGCCATAGCAAATTTTACCTACTTGGCGTTGCCACAATGGCAGCCTGTTGTGCCTGGTCACTGTTGCATCTTACCAATGCAGGTACTCTATCATGGTGTCCTAATCTCTTTTTTAGTGCTTTAATGTTAACCCATGGCTTCACTAGTAATATGTTGAGTGGTCTTCTAAGTATAACCCATGGCTTTGAAGAATATTCACAATGGTCTTTCCATTTACATTTCATGGCATCTAGATCTCTTAGTTGTAACATTGAATTGTCAAGTAGAGTTGCTCACATGCATTCTAAACCAGGAATGATACATCTTTTTCATTTATAGGGGCTGTAAAATGGTATGGCTGTAACATTGACTCTTGAGCTTTCTGCATTCCTCATTGATTGTTTCTAATTGAAATGCAAAATTTTTGCCTTCACAGCATGAGTCGGCCACAAGAACTATTGACAATAATGTGTGGGATGAAATCCGTAACTTCAAGAAATGCTTAATTATGATGTTTGCCAAGCAAGATAAGGAATTGGTTTTCTTAGAAACTGTGATGAGCTTGGTGCAACAACGTCGCCATTGTATGATTGAATGCATTCCTTTGCCACGGGAAATTGCATCAGAGGCTCCTTCGTATTTTAGAAAGGTTAGGTTACTTCTCTTCATATTATCTTTTGACGTCTGTGTCAACATATTTTTTGTCTATTGGTAGTGTCTATTTCTGCTTCTATTGTTTTTGACATAGGAACTTGCTTTTCTCTCAAAACTGGTTAACATCTACTCAGCTAAGAAGCAATAAATTAGGCATTTTGATGTTGTATATGAATATGATGTAGTTGAAGTGCTTTTATTATCTCCACATGATTCTAAAAGAAGTCTGTCTCAGGCAATTGATGAAGCTGAAGATGAGTGGAGCCAGCACAATGCAAAGAAGCTCATCGACACAAGTGAGAAGGGACTGCGGGGTTCAATTCCCAAGAACTTCCCCTACTTCCACGTTGAATTTGGTCTAAACAAGGGCTTTGTTCATGTAATCGATGATGAAAGCCAATTCAAGGCCAGCCTTGGTCACAATGTCATAAGAGGCATGATGCAATTGCCAGAGGAGGACATGTATCGACGCAGGAGGCATCAATCTATGGAGGAACAAAAGCAGGCCGTTGCTAGTTTTGCTCGCGACTGGGAACCTTTCGACTGGACGAAACAACTTGAGTAGAGGCCAAATTTGTATCTGGTACTAAATTCAAAGCAAATGAGTATCTCTTTTTCGCCATTTGCATTGCTACATTAATCATGGTATCGGCAGAGAGTACTCAAAGCAAGATCATGCTCTGTAGGTGTAAATATCTTAGTTCTGTTACATTCATGAATAGAGATTTCTCAAATCATAAAAGGAAATCCATCAAATGAGTTGTTTAATACTATGTAATTTGTAATTTTTTAGACGTTTATAAATTGAAAATTTTGTTCATTTTCTTAGGTAATTTTTTTTCTCCTTTTACTTTTGGAACAGCATGACGAGGATGAAGAACTTAATTTATTTATGTATTCCTTTTTTCAGGTCTAATTTATTCTTTTAATATAATTCATAAATGTGATTTCTTTTAGAACAAGAAAAGATTAAATTCGAGATGAATCTAGTTGGAGCAGAAAGTTGAATTGGAGCCGAATTCTACTTCAAATTGATGACAGTCGTTGACAAAACCAAAAAAATAAGCCATTTTCAACGTTTGGCAAGAATTAATCCAACGGTCAAAATTAAAAGCCCTTTCCGAATTCCCGTACGTTAGATCTTGTCCATAGAAAGATAGGCTTTTCCTTTAATTTTTCTTTTCTTTTCTTTGGCTTCACGATAAAATAAAATAATAATAGCACCAATTGTCCAATTCCGTTGGCCAACTCATCTTATAGGCATAGCCCCCATTGCTGCCTCCTTATAAATACAAGAGATAAAACTCATAAACCCTAGATCTCTCTTCCTCTTCTTCTTAACTCTTTTTACGTCTTTCTTCCAATTTCAGTCGTCTTTTCCTTTCTTCTGGTGGGGCGGCGTCTTTGAAGGAGTGTTCTAATTCAGATCCAATTCTTTTGTTTGGACAGAGTAATCACGGTCGATTCTTTCACTTTTCTGTTTGGTTTGGACTATTTTCCATTCCATTCCTAACAGATTTCGCTCAAATCTACCGTGATTCTTTGTCCAAACAGATGTATTGGATCATCAAGGTCTTGTTTTTTTATTTTTAACCCTGTGATTTTTTCTGTTGCTTTTTTTTTCTTTTTCCAGATGTTGATCCTTGCAAGATTGGTGGCCGGTCGGTGGAAGTGTGGAACACGTGGGCTTTCCAACCATTAGTGATGACGCCATCTTGTCTTCCACTTTGCAGAAGAAATAAATATAGCTGGAATGCAAGTTAATTACTAGGATTCTGTACTGTAACTTTTTAAATCCAACTTATTTGACGGGCTATCTTTCTTTCTGCCGTGTTGCTGGGGAAGGAGAATTCGTATTTAGTCCTTTTTTGGTAATTATTGTACTTATTATTATTGTACTTAATTTATTTAAAAAAATGTACAAATTGTGCATGGTATTTGAATGGAGGCGGGAGTTTTTACTCTTATTTTATTATATAATAATAATATCATTATTATGAAGAAATTTTTTATGCTGCTTAAACATATTTGTTTTAACAGTCTTTTGCCATCATAAACATTGGATCCTTGACCATCTCTAGTAAGAATTACCAAAAAAGCACTTAAAGAGTCTACAAATTTGAGATAATTATCTTGTGAAAGGGATTTATAGCCAAAATAAGAATGATTCTTATATTCCATTTTAATCCACAAAATTGAAAAGAGATTTGGGATCGGTATGGTATGGTATCTTATCTTTTTGCACGATGGACGAAGTAGGAAAAATGAGATAAGGTTCTTTCATGTTAGGACAACATGAGCAAGTTGTCTTTTTTTTTTTCGTCTATGTATTCTGTAGAATCAGAAAAACACTAGAAAAGCCCAGAGCTACCGATTGGCCGAGGAAAATAAGAAAGCAATTGCCTATTGGCAACCTTGTCCATTTGGTAAAACTCAGAACTCAGAAGTCAGAACCCAACTTTGATGTTTAAACCAGACATTGCTTTTGGCCAAAAAAACAGACATTGCCGGGATAGAGCGGCCCAAGAGATGCCCATTGGGCCTCTAGTCTCTTGCTTTAGTTTTAGCAGGCTACACATATAGCATAGCCCGAATCATATCAGCATATTGGGCCTTAAATCTTATCAGAAACCATTTTTGTAATCTCAATCCGACAATCCCTTTTCGAATGTTCCAACAGTTTGCAGTTCGGTTTCAGTACTTCAGTTTAGTTTGTAACTTCTTTCTGATACTGTCTACTTCTCTTCTTCCCTCTCTCTTTCATTTCATCATAAACTTTCACCGTTTCGACGATCATCTCCTTTTTCATGTCGCTAAGGAGAGCAGCTTCTTCAAACAATACAAATTGCAGCTCAAAAAATGGCTACAAAAACCCAACGCTGTCTGTCCTCTCTTTCCCGTGAAAACCCACCTCGGTTTTCTTCACCGAATCCGGAAAAGACCCATCTTTTGGCTCCAAACAAGTTCCAGTCTTACATTAGGCATCAATGTAAATCAGGTAAAATCAACCTCGATGATGCTTTAAATTACCTTGACAACTTAATAAAGGCTAAACCTTTGCCGTTTATTGACACATTTAATCATGTATTGAGTTCTGTTTCAAAGCTGAAATGTGATTCAGATTTGTTCTCAATGTATAGGAAGTTGAATTACGAGGGAATTAAGCCCGATTTGTGTACTTTGAACATTTTGTTGAGTTCATGTTGTAATTTGAGGCAAATGGATTTGGGGTTTTGTGTTTTGGGTAAAATCATGAAGAGGGGATTTGAACCTGATTTATGTACTGTTGGTAGATTGCTAAAGGGTTTATCTGTGGAAGGGAAAGCTTTGGAAGCTGTTCAAGTTTTTGATAAAATGAATGAAAGAGGGTTTCAAGGTGATGTTTTTACATATGGGATCCTTATTAAGGGCCTCTGTAAGATTAGTGAGACTGATTCTGCTATGAAATTGTATAGGAAGATGACAGCGAGGAATATTGAGGGAGATTTGGTTATTTACAGTATACTTATTGATGCTCTATGCAAAGATAGGTTGGCGGATGAGGGACTGAATATGTTTTATGAAATGGTTTCCAAAGGGATTAATCCTGATGTTGTTGTCTATAGTTCTTTGATTAGTGGATTGTGTAATTTTGGCAGGTTGGAGGAAGCTGTGAAATTGTTTGATGAAATGGTTGCTAGAGGGATTGCTGCCGATTTGATCGTGTATAACTCTTTAATTCGTGGGTTTTGTCTAGTGGAATTGTGGAAAGAAGCTGTGAGAATTTTTAATCAGATGGTTAAACAAGGAATTTTGCCGGATGTAATAACCTTCTCAACTTTGATAGATTGTCTGTGCAAAGAAGGGAAGGTGGGGGAAGCTCATGCAATATTTGCATTGATGAGACAACAAGGGACGGAACCAAACTTACATACTTACAATTCTCTCTTGGATGGATTGTGTATGATAGGTGAGTTAGATGAGGCAGCCAAGCTTTTTGGGTCGATTGCAGATCAAGGTATTGAGCTCAATGTTTATAGCTACAATATTATGATTACTGGCTATTGCAAGAACTGGAAAATTGATGAAGCTTTCCGGATTTTTAAGGAAATGAAGTTTCAGGGTTGTAAGCCCAGTGCAGTTACCTATAACATACTTATAGGAGCACTTTGCCAATCAGGTCGAGTGAGAACAGCACAAAAGATGTTCAGTGAGATGCATGCTTGTGGTCTATCTCCCATATTTTCTACATATGCTGTAATGCTGGATGGACTATGCAAAAATGGTCACATTGATGATGCGATAGCTCTTTTTGATTCCCTCGAAAGTAACAAGCACAAATCTAGTATTGAGCTTTTTAGTATACTTATTGATGGAATGTGCAGAACAGGAAGATTGGAAGAAGCAAGGAATATGTTCGATGAAATCTCGAACAAAGGCTTGGTTCTTGATGTTGTAGCATATAACATCATGCTCGGTGGCCTTTGCAAGAAAGGGATGTTACTTGAGGCTAATAATTTGCTCATTGAAATGGAAGAAAAGGGTTGCTTACCCAACTCCATTTCATTTAACATCATCATTCAAGGTTTTCTCCGCGAAAAAAACAACTGCAAAGCTATGAATCTTCTTGAAGAAATGCGTAGGAGGAATTTCACACCAAATGAAGCAGTCACTTCAATGTTAATACACCTTGCCATGGAGGACTCGAGATTTCTTGCTACCCTTGAGTCACTACCAGACCCCGTCTGAAATGACACTTCTCTAGTTGAAAAACTCCCAAGGTTTTTAGCTTGGATCCCCTTGTAACATGTATCTGTACAACTATTAGTAAATTCATTCAAACAAGCCATTTGATCCTCACTTCCTTTTTCTTGGTTTCTAACAACTTCAAAATCTTGTATTAATCACATTCTTTTGTACTGATAATGCATTACTATTGTCGATGTACCGAAAAGATGTACATATTATAGTCTTGAATGATATTTATCCCAATGGAGAGTATTTATACTTTATAGAACACTCTAAGACTTAAATTAAATCAAGTCTTCCCAAATCTTTGTTTTGAAAAGGATATATGTTGATGAAGACTGTGGAGCTCCAAATAAAAATATTGCAAACATTGTGTGCTAAAAAGGTAAAAATGAATATGAAAATATTTAATAGTGCCTCATCTATAAATAAGTTTGCCCGCCTTTGCCCTAACACTTAAACTCAGAGCCTCAAACAGAACAACCATTTTTCCAGTTTCAACTCAACTGGTTGTTAAAACGTTTTCAACTGATTTATGTCACAAAGGGGATAGGACAAGTCTCGTGTTCATGTTGGTCAAGAGTAAAGCTTATTCGAACCATGCAGTTCAAGCGAGGGCTAAGGGCCTTAGCTCTCTTTCCTCCCTATTCATCAAAGAGTCGCCTCCTCCAAATTCTTCAACAACACCCAAACCCAGCTTTAAAAACCCAGAAAAAGGACGCTTTTTGGGCCCGGAAGAGTTCGAGCAATTTGTCAGGCATCAATGTAAATCAGGTAAAATCAAACTCAATTTTGCACCGATTTACTTTGACAAGTTATTAAAGACTCGACCTTTGCCAATGATTGAAACGTTTAATTTTGTAATGAGTTCCGTTTCTAAGCAGAAATCCTATTTAGATGTTTTTTCAATGTATAGAAAGTTGAATTATGAAGGAATTAAGCCAAATATGTGTACTTTAAGCATTCTGATTGGAAGTTGTTGTAAATTGAGACGAATAAATTATGGGTTATGTGTTTTTGGTGAGATTATAAAGAGGGGATTCGAGCCGGACATAGTTCTTGTTACTATTTTATTGAAAGGTCTGTGTGCAGATGGTAAGGTCTTAGACGCAGTTCAAATGTTTGATAAAATGAGTGAAAAGGGATTTCAAGGAGATGATGTTTTGTATATAGTTCTTATTAATGAACTTTGTAAGATTCGCCAGCCTGCTTTGGCTCTTGAAATGCATAGGAAGATGGAAAAGAATAACTATGAAGGGACTATAAATACTTATACTATGGTCATTGATGCTTTTTGTAAAAGTGAGATGGTTGATGAGGCGGTGAGTTTGTTTTCAGAAATGGTTTCAAAAGGAGTTAGTCCTGATGTTATTGCTTATGGTTCTTTGATCAAGGGGTTGTCTCGTTCAGGTAGGCTACGAGCAGCTTTTACTTATTTTGATGAAATGGTTAGTCGAGGACTGTCTGCAGATGTGGTCGTGTATAATTCTTTGATTCATGGTTTTGCCCAAGTGGGAATGTGGAAAGAAGCTAAGAAAATTTTTGATGTGATGGTTGGTAAGGGGATTTCACCGGATGTAGCAACCTTCACAATTTTCATAGATTGTTTATGCAAAGAGGAGAAGATAAGAGAAGCTCAGCAGATACTTGATCTGATGATTCAACAGGGGAAGAAGCCAGAGGTTTTTATGTATAGTATACTCATGAATGGGCTATGTTCAACAGGTCAGTTAGATGAGGCAAAAAAACTTTTGGGGGTGATAGCTGAACAAGGTCTTCAGCTTGATGCTATTAGCTACAGTATTATCATTAATGGCTGCTGCAAGAGTTTGAAGATTGATGAAGCTTTTCAATTTTTTCAAAAAATGCAGGAAGAAGGAATTAAGCCTACTATAGCGACTTACGGCGCGCTTATAGAAGGGCTATGCAAAAATGGCCAAATTGAGAAGGCAATAGATCTGATTCATTCCCTTGAAAGTACTGAGTACAAACCCAGTCTTGAGATTTTCACCATGCTTCTTGATGCAATGTGTAAGGCTGAAAGATTGGAAGAAGCTAGGAAAATATTTATTGAAATCTCTGAGAAAGGTTTGGTTCCTGATGCTGTGACATATAACGTAATGTTCAGCGGTCTCTGCAAGAAAGGACTGTCATTGGAAGCTGATGAATTGCTTACAAAAATGGAAGAAAAAGGTTGTTTGCCAGATGACATCTCATATAATGTCATTCTTCATGGGCTTCTCCGGGTAAAGGAGGTTGATAGAGCAATGACACGTTTGGAACAAATGCGTAGAAAAAATTTTGTACCAGATGATGCGGTCACTTCAATGCTGCTACGCCTTGCCATGGAGGATGGACAATATCTTGCCACGATTCAGTCACTTCCAGGCCCAGATGTTATCAGAAAAGGTGTTGTTTCTGGTAATATTGATTAGAACATTTGAAGCGAAAGAGGTCCTTCCAAGGTTATTTACTTTAGTATTTCTGTACTGTATTACAGGAGAATTGTTTCAGCACTCATTGTTTGTTTTACCCTTTTTAGCAATTTCAAATTAGTTAATGAAGTGGGAGTTGCTACTTGTAAATTTTACATGATGCTGCAATTCATCTTATATCTTTTGGCTTTGGGGGTCTACTTGACTTTCTTAAGCAGTTTTACCTGTTATTCAGCAGTAATTTTTTTTTTAAATGCTTTCCCGGTTAAGGCAAATTTTGCTTCTAGACTATTTCTGTCAAACAGTTAGTCCAAGTGCTTCAAAATGTTTCCTTCATATTAAACCAAAACTAAAATCCACCATCCAATCATTATTGCAAAATATTTCAAGATTGAATATGCTGATATCCTACTCCTTAAAGTACCTGCTTGGATTTGCTATAACTCAAGAAATCCCAATTCAGAATTACAGAAATCTCCATTGCTTCCTTAAATCTTGGTAGAGATGTTAAAGATTTACATATATTCCAAGAGAAGGATAAAAAAGGGCATAGAATTGGATTAACTTACCAAAATCTACACTTGTTGATATGCTACTCGTGTCTAGCTCTTTTTCTACCACGACCTCTGCCTGCTGGAGCATTTCTTGAGGTGCTTGTAAGATTCTTTGCAGGTTCTTCTTCACTTTCCTCAACTTCACTTCCACTATGGTAACTCTGAGTTTTGTCAGTGGATTCTTCTTCCTCTTCCGTAGGAGCTCCTCGTTTAGTTTCCCGTTTGGAAAGCTGAACTCGAAGCTCCCTGAGCTTTGCCTTCTTTGAATTCAAGACCCCGAGGAACTGCAGAGAGGAGAAAAACGGATTCATTCATTGTATTAAAGTAGGAAAATTTTGATAACAGTGTGGTCTCAAACTCTCAATCGAAGTACATAGTTTCTGATTGTCTTGTACTCTCAAAATGAAAAACGAAATCGATCAAAATGGCACTACATAAACAGATGAACAACAAAGTTATGGCTCTAATTCTACTTACCAAACCTTTCTCAAGTAAAAAGTCTGGTTAACAAGTAGAAATCAAGCACAAAAAAGCTAGGCAGATAAGGCAAGAGCACTCTCATAACATCGGACCCGAACCTTAATAGAAATTGTCAGCATAAAAATATTGGGAGGGAAACTGGGCAGCCCAAAGAAGACTAATAGAACATGTTTTATCAGGTATGTCCAGCAATGTTAGCAGAGTTGATATTGAACTCAAATATAAGTGTGGGAGATGAAACTGTTCAGTGTTGCTTAAATAATATAGCAAGAAAGGAAGAACATGTTAAATAAAATACTTCAAGTAATCTGACCTTTGCATAAATTTCTGATTCAAATTCCATCTTATCATTGCTAAATCTCTCACTTTGTTCTAAACATTTCTCGGCTTCCCCTTTCAGCTTCTCAAAAGATTGAGTTTTTCTAACAACTTCTTCCTGCAAAAAGGAAAACAAAACACATCTCTTACATCTTAATCATCTCCTATTAGCATCATTATATCATTCTGATTCCTAAGTTTTAACATTAATGGAAGCAACAAAATGAATTAAAAACACAAATTCTTACACTTAGCCTTATGTTTGCATCCATAAGGAAATCCAAAATCCCTGCTGTAACCTTCCTGCTGTCAGGCGACGGCCGGAGTTTCCACCGCCATTCCAACTTAGTCCCTTCCCTTTCGAAAGTCCAAGAAAGCTGTAAATTGCATATAAAAATCAACCAATATTACATGAATCGAGTTCGAAATTAATCAATTACTGAACTTTACACTCGGTAAAACCCAGATATTCAAATTCCTTTTCCTCTTTTAAGATGATGAAAAAACAAAGTTAAATTGCCGAATCAAGCAAATTAGAAGAGAAGGAAAAGCTCACTCTTTTGTGGTCATCGCCAGCATCAACAAACCGGTAGACGGAACCGGGCTGTTGGAACCCTAAATACCGTTCGGCTAATTCAATGTACTCCGTCACCGGCTGATCCCACTGAGCCGCTCTGTCCTTCACCTCCTCCTCCGTCGCTGCCAAAAGGTTCCAATATTTAACAAACACCAAAAACCACTCAAAAACAAACATTAAAATTGTCAGAAATGTTGTTAAAGAGGAAGTACCGTCGCAGACCCAAGCGTGGAGGCCGTCGGTGACGGAGACGTCAAAGTGAGTATCGAACCACGTGCCTTTAACGAAGATTGGTTCGGTGCCGGGAATTTCGAGCTTCAAGCAAGTGTGTCTCGTCGTTGAACTGGTTTCCATTTTCCCTTTCTTTTAGCTTCTTTCAGAAGAGTCTATGGAGTCTTCCCGCCTTCTCTTCGCTTCTTCCATTTATAAAATTCAGACTATTTCTAATTTCTTTTAAATAATAAATTTTCGGTTATTTTTTTCCTTAAAAGATAGGGGAAAAAAAAGCGTATTATGCAATTTCTCCTAATCCGAAATAAATAATAATTCAATATTTAGGCTTTTAAACAAGACAACAAAACAGCAACGTCGGATTAGCACTTGCCGCATGTGCAGCTCAGTTTTCAATCCAAAACTAAACTCCCAAATATATTACGCTAATATATATTTGTAACCAAACAAAAAGAGAAACAGGGGAAAACGAAAACAAGATGTCTCTGAGACTTGTCTTTCTCTTCTGCTTCTTCTTTTTCCTTGGTTTCACTTCTTCTTCTTCTTCAATCTTAAGTCAACAAAATGAAGACCCAACAACTAAAACCATGCAAGATTTCTCTGGGTACCCCATTGATGAACCCCCTCACTCTTTTATCTCAAACTCACTTTCAGTTGATGCTCAAACTTTGCAGAAACAGGTACTCCTATAAATAAACTTATTTAAGAAAAATAAACTTTTTTCCCCTATAAATAGGACTATAGGGAATGGTTTTAGTTATGGGTTTTTTATGTTTTATGGAGTCTGAACTGAATACTGACGATGTGAAATGGGATTTGTTTAGATTGATGAGCTATCAACTTTCTCGGATACACCTGCTCCATCGGTTACTAGGATTCTCTACTCTGACAAAGATGTATTGGCACGCAGGTAATCTCTAGACAGAATTTGTGTTTCTTGGTTTTGTTCTGATTAGAAAGGCTGAATCTTTATATGTTATTGCTATGCTGCTGCTGCTGCGGTGAATACTTTTTAGGAATTACGAGTGATTGTAAATAGGCTGATGAATAGGCATATTTGTAAGGCTTAGCTTTTGCTTTTTTGCCAGAAGAATAAGAAAAGTTTAGTTGAGTTCAGTGTTATATGCAATTTAGGTCCAGTGAAGTTAATAGGAGCTTAGTACTTGGCGCAGTGTGTTTTCATGTGTATGTGCTTCCCATTTTATCCCTTTTTTTTTAATTCCTTACCTGTGCCTTCAAGTAAGTTCTGTGGATCATTTTAATTGCAGGTACATAAAAAATTTGATGGGACTTGCTGGACTTTCCGTTAGAGAGGATGCTGTTGGTAACATATTTGGTCGTTGGTAGGTTTTTGCTTCATTTTGGCTGTCCAGGCTCCCCAACTGATTAAGATTTCTCTTGTCATTAATAATTTCTGAGAATTCAATATGTGATCCTGGTTATTTTCCATATTGGAATTGAATCATTAATCTTGTGTGTTAGCTTTTATGTTTGTTATGCCTGCTTGCTTCTGTATTTTTTTGCTTGATTGATTCTCTGTGCTTACTCAACTATTATGGCTTGAATGTCAAATTGGCCTTTATTTTAGTTAAACCCGTTACCTATGCTGATGATTTTGTGCCACCACCTGTTTTACCTTGTTGATGATGAAATGCATCTTTCAGGTTGATAATGGTTCACAAAAGGTTCCATGATTTGTTTGTTGTCCTTTTTGTTCCCTCATACTACCACCACACCACCAATCTAATAAGTAATACCTGCCCTTTCTCTCCGTCTTAATAGATTTCAATTTTGCATTTGGAAACTTACATTAATATATAGACTTCATTTTCTTGGATCATGTATGTTTAATACCTTCTTTATGATACTTTAGATGCTTTTTACCATGCAGGGAAGGCTATGAACTAGGGCTCCCCGCGGTGGCAACAGGTTCTCATATTGATGCTATTCCATACTCTGGGAAGTACGATGGTGTTGTTGGTGTTTTAGGTGCAATAGAAGCCATTAATGCACTTCAGAGGTTTGTGATGTTTCAACAATAAATTTAAACCTTTAACTCTAATGCAATGAGTATAACAAAATAAAAGTGATCCTTTAAAATATAATATCCATTTCAAGAAAGAACTTCCAGATAAACGTATATCTCTCTGTTAGATCATTGTTGTGCCAGTTCATTACACATTTATGTTGTGGCTAACATTTCTTTCCCATGATATGAGATCTCAATAGGTCTGGGTTCAAACCTAAAAGATCGTTAGAGATAATATCATTCACTTCCGAAGAGCCAACACGATTTGGAATCAGCTGTCTGGGAAGGTTAGTATGAGCAAATATTAAGCACGCACAGTTATTTAGTTTATTTTCTGTTTGAATCTTCTGTCAACTTATCTTTGCAGATCTAGTTTCCACTTTTACTGATCAAACTGCAACATAGTATGTCTCATAGGCCATAGCTAGGGGGTAATTTCTGGAATCCGGACTTTAGTTTGATGTCTTTAAATTGTTCTTCAATATGCAGCCGCCTATTGGCAGGTGGTGAGGCACTTGCTAAAGCTTTGAAGACAACAGTTGATGGTCAAAACATATCATTCTTAGATGCCGCAAGGTTTGCTGGATATGCAAAAGATCAAGACGACTTATCCAGCGTGTTTCTGAAGAAAGACCATTACTTTGGTTTTGTGGAGCTGCACATAGAGCAAGGGCCCATTCTGGAGGAAGAAGGTAGTTCATATTTGACTATTATGGCCATCTCTTTCTTGCCATAACTTAGGATGCTCTAATCTGCCATATACCTCAATTCAGGTGTATCTATTGGTATAGTAACTGCCATTGCAGCCCCTGCAAGTATAAAAGTAGATTTTGAAGGCAATGGTGGGCATGCTGGTGCAGTCTTGATGCCACACAGGTGAATATGATCAATTTTGAAGTTCTTCTGAGTTTAATAACACAACTGCCAACCTGTGCAGCTTTCATGTTTCATTGAAGCTGATCCTTACAGTCATGTCATATTTCATCTGTACTATTGATGAATGTGTTAAAAGTGATTTGGTTGGAATAGATTTGGATTGTGCATTAGATCATCTTTGTTATGCTTTTTCTAGAATGGGTATCAAGTCAATAAGATCCATAACCTCTAAATATATTATTAAGTGCAGAAATGACGCAGGACTGGCAGCGGCTGAGTTAGCACTAGCTGTCGAGAAACATGTACTGGAATCTGGATCAATTGACACTGTTGGTACGGTAGGTAAGTCAAGAGCAAACTTTTTTCCTTGGTTCATGGTATGCAAAGTTCTCTTTTGCACTAAATAATGCTTCCTATATTTCAGCCAAGTAATTCTTTTTGTATTATATATTTTGTTTTCCCAGGGATCCTAGAGCTGCATCCTGGAGCAATCAACAGCATCCCTAGTAAATCACACCTTGAAATTGGTATGTATGATGTAGTGAGTGTTCTCCCAAAAAAATTATAAGTTCACTCTCAAAATCTTTACTCTGACAAGCACTTTGGTTGTTCCTCTGTCCCTAATAGAGTTCACAAACCTACTTCGAAAAAGATAGAACCACTGTTTTCTGAAACTTGTATTTCCTGGTTCAAATATACGTAGTCTGACCTTGCCTCTTGGATAATCCGCACTGAATCTGGATTCAATCATCTGATGTGTTTCTTTTGTCATTACTTGTTGTTCTTTTGGCAGACACACGAGATACTGATGAAAAGAGAAGAAATGTTGTTATTGAGAAAATCCATGAATCTGCAATTGCAATTGCAAGAAAACGGAAGGCCATCTTATCGGAATTCAAGATCATAAATCAGGACCCACCTGCCCTTTCTGGAAAATCCATAATTGAAGCAATTGAAGCTGCGTCTAAAGAGCTGAACCTAACACATAAGTTTATGATTAGCAGAGCTTACCATGATTCGCTGTTTATGGCGAGGTAAGGGAGTGAGAGACTTCTAACGCATAAGCGATTCTCTGTTTTATGCATGCACCATACCATAAGTTGCATGGGGCTGAAAATATGGTCCCCGGACCGATCAGATTTGTAACTTATGATAAAGAGAAAGGGTTATGGTGAAACGAATTTCCTGCATATCATGTCTTTTAGAAGTTAATTTTAAAGGTAGATGGTCAACTTTAGAATTCCAAGATATTAAACCATAAAGAATCTCAACCTTTAAATTCTTCTAGATGATCCTATCTTTGCGCATTTCTTTATATGTTGTTTCAGAAATGGTTCTGGAATTCTCATGATCTAGAACCAGCAAAACATTAATCCTCCCATTTTTCCTCTGCTGGGATTCATGCATGGTTGTGCATATAGAGAAGAAAGCACCTGACTTTGTCCTTTTCCTGAGTGAAGACTGTCATTTCAAGGAAAGGCTTTATTGAGGGTTTAGTTAGAAGAGTAACAGTTTGCCATAAATACACACTTAAACATGTTGAAGATTTCACATTTCACTCTCATCATCATGGCCATCATGATTATTCTCTTCAAGTAGCTGCTGATATTTTGCATTCCACATTCTTCCAGGATATCTCCTATGGGCATGATATTCATTCCATGTTACAAAGGTATGATTTGCTTTCTAATTCTTTAAATCATCCGATGCTTCAATACCACTGTTGCTTTCAATTGGTGCCTAAGCACAATGCTGGTTTAAACTAGACATCTAAGGGCACTCTGGATTCAGAAAGAACCAATACGAGAAACCAAATTTATGACCCCTAGCAGTGTTTGGTGCATATGATCATCCAAACAATCTAATATTCCCATTTGCTTTTGCAGGATACAGCCATAGGCCTGAAGAATATGCCTCCACTCAAGATATGGCAAATGGGGTCAAGGTTTTAGCACTAACCCTGGCCAAGTTGTCCTTGCAGTGACCTGTTGATTACAGTTTTTGTAAATTAGCTACATAGGGGTTCATAAAAGTTAATGCTGTATTCTCAACCCCTTGATTCCATTGTAGAACTTTCTGTTGATAATTTTAATAAGAGAACTTTGTTATGAATAAATTGCATTGTAGAATTCTATCTCGAAACTACAGACTTTCTATCATCCTCGGGGATTCAATATCAAAGATATGGAACTCCAAGGCATAAAAAGGGGCTGTATGCTGAATGTAGAATGCTGTATGAATTTAGTCAATAGTTTTGTAATCAAAAGATGACAATGCCGTTTGCTCTCATTGATATCTGACATACACATAAGGTTTCTGGATTTACATTCCTGATAAACTGCTGGATACACTGTACAGTAAATTTGATGCTACATTACAGTGCTAACTCTGATATGATGAAAGAAGAAAAAAGAAAAAGAAAACACACACAGAAAGGTTCAGCTATACTAGCTCCTACTAAAACTGAACCTTGGCTCATGTTAACAGCAGACTAAACAAGAACTGATAAGTAGCTCTTATCTCAAGCAGAAACTGTAAAAGAATACAGGAAAAGCAGGGTAAGGTGATGTTGGCTTTGCTATGCCTTCTTATGAGCAGCCTTGTTTGGGGTTACAGCAACATTAGTGGTGTCAAGTTTCTCAGCTTTAGCCAGCACAATCTCAATCTGTAAAGAGGGAGATAAACAGACAGTGAATGAGAGGATTAGAAAGCTACAATTCATCGACAAATCAAAAATCCAGTGACAGAAACAAGGATACTGACCCTAGCTTTCATAACCTGACGACCCATCCTATCCAACTCTTGGCTGATTGCAGTAGATGTCCTTACCCCTGCATCTTCCATTATACCATTTTCAATCATAATTAGTAACAAAATACCAAGTATATACTACCCAACTAGCATAGAATGAAAGTATATACTAGAATATTTCCATTACCTTTCTGGATTGCAAATCCATTTTGCTTCAAAATCTCAGCAAGTGTGATAACAGTAGGAATAGCTGGGTAAAATAACTACAGATATTAGTAAATATTCTGATGAAATCAGGATTCAATTGCTATATTGGTCAACTTAGGAACCATTTATGCATAATTACAGACCAAGACCATACTTTTTCTTTCAAGCCATTGGCATTTCAGAATCTTAACAAGAAATCCCATGTCTGGCAAATTCATAGCTATCAACTACAAAGATTCCATCATCTTTCCAAAAGAATGATACATCAAAAAAGACAAATCTAATTGATACTCAAAGACTTAACAAGAATGGCGCTAGTCACCCTAGAAAACAAAGCATTTACTAGTTTTATATATGATCCAATCCGATTAAAAGAAAGTAAAGGGTTAAGTTTAAGTTTTGCCCAAGATAGAGAACGAAATGACACATGTATACAAAAAAAAAAAAAAAAAAAAAAAACAGAAAAGAAAAGGGATTGAAGAATTGTACCCATTCCCAAGCCGCAGAGCTCAACCTCCTCGTTATTTTTTATGTACCTCTGCAACAAAGCAAAGATTAGATAAGGCAAGCAAACCCTAAAGGCAGAATTAAAGTATTGATTGATAAAATCTGGGAACCGGAAAACATCAGAAAACAAAAGAGCCAATGAAGAAACAGAAGATATATACAGTTCAACAGAGGAAAGAAACCTTAGTTGAAAACAAAAATAAAGAAATTCCCATTTTCAGAAATCGTACAATAACTTATATAAATCCATTGAAACGAAAGAAAGAATCTCAATTCGTGTAATCCCAAAAACCCATTGTTCTTAGTACCTTGGCAAGATTGAGATAGAAGAGGAAGGGCTTCTTGGTATTGGAGATGTGAACCCTGTTCTTGTTCTTCATCTTCTTGGTCTCTTGGGGCGACCCAGTTTTCGCAGGAGAAGAAGTAATGGAAGCAACCCTGCCATGAAGATCAACGGTTACGGCATGACCAACAACTGGCTTCTTCATGTAGCCGCCGCCGCTGATGACGGCGGTGATATCCTTCTTCTCAGCCTCTTTTTTGGCCCGAAGGGGCTCTGAAACAACTGCAGCATTCGACTCCATTGATTCAACTCAGTTTCTCACTCTCTGACTCTCTCTTGAAATGGCGCGAAAGGTTGTTATTCAGTTAACGGAAGATTTGCCAAATGAAAACGTGATTTGGGATTTGGGCTTTGCGAGCCTTTTTATATGGAAAATTAATAAGGTAGCGTCCAATGAAAAGCTGACGCGTGTCCATTTATGGAGCTGATCGCTGAAGAGTGTGGACTTGGGTTAGTTGGGGTTCGGCTGTTAGCTGAACTATATGGGCTTTGCAAAAGCCCATTAATCATAAAAGTGATTACATAAGTTTTGGCATGAAATGGCCCAAATCATCATATTGCAAAATAAAATAGTGTAGCTTTCAAGCTTGAAATTTTGTTTGTGCTATTTTCACAAGTGGTTCAATGTCACTTTCACATTTGAGTTTTTAGGTAGTAACCTTGTTTTATCCACTTCAAACATCATTACAACTTTAGTTTACCCTTTTTTATAAGCTTGCCCCTCACATTTGATTTATAATATATTACCACTTTAGGTTATACCTTTATAAGCTTGCCCTTCACATGATTTATATATATATAGATAGAAACAATTAGAGAAGATTAGTCAAAATTCTTGCCCCTAAGGTCACAAACGAAGATCCTCTATATATCAAAGATTTGCTTATTACTAGGCTAACGTTTCACTTACCTATCAATAATGTACCCGTTTGGTTTAACTTAAAACTCTTTTGAAAAAGTGCTTCTGCAAAAAGTTTCAATTTAGAGCTTCTAGCTTTTAGTTCAAAAACAATTGAAAAGCACTTCTAAAAATTACTTCTAGATTTTCCGTTTGGCCCAGCTTAAGCTTTTTTCAGTAGATAAGCTGTTAAATAAATTAGGTCAAACGAACTCAATGTTGGTTGAAGTGGTAAACTGTTCGGCTTCAATACCCGAAAAAAGATTAAAAAAAACGGAGATTCAATTCTAGAAATGCATTTGTTTAGAGGACTTTAATCTTTCATATTCGAACCTTGAATGGAATTAGCCCCAAACTAATAAGTCCGAGAATACTCGTGTTTAAGAACTACATTTTTACTTACCTAGTCTCCTTGGCAAAAGGGTTATTTTGGGCTAGTTACAAAAGTTCTTCAAAGTAACTAACGATAGAGTATATATATAGCCATATAGATAGGTGATCTTCAAGTCAAACAAAGTAATTTCCAAAAACTACCTTTACATATTAACCTTTTCTTAAGTGAACAATGATTAAACTTATGTTTTAACTTTCAAGAATAGAAGAGGTTACATATAAGGTTAATTTTGGGTGTTTTGTATTGAATTCAAGAGAGGGAAGATTGGGTGATGATGATAGAGGAAGAGGAGGAGGTGATGGTCATCATCAATCATGGCCGTTGGAATGTACAATCTAATGGTGTGGGACCCTCATTTCCAAGATGATCAATCATTGACTTGAAATTGAAGATTAAAAGGCGTAATCCAGGGATGTACATATATCTATCTGGATCCCACTTTTCTATATCATTCATTCTTCTATATTTTTCTAATTGGTATTGCCTTAAATGGCACCCTTCCTTTTACTCCACTCACTTTCTCTTCTCTTCTCTCTATACCTAAAGTCATAGTTTCACAGCTCATCCATACTTTCCCCTTGGCCCTCACCTTGTCTTCCATATCTCCTCCCATAATCTTACTTATCTTTAATTGCCCCTAATTTGTCCCCTTAATTTCAAACTTAACCTTTTTAATGGATAATAATCCATTGATGTACCCTTTTAAACTACTACAAATTGTTAGTATTTTGCTTGATTATAAATGTCAAATTAACTTTAATTTTTGAGGGAAAATACACAATTACTATGAATTAGATAAAAATGAAATAGCATCATGATCAAGTTTTTTATGATGATAATTAAGTTTTATAACTAATCATTTTAAATAAGTAGAATGAAGTTTAATACACATATAATTCAGGTTGGTTGCAGCCATGGGGACTTGGGAGCTACTAGGAAGTGAATACTATAATTTAATTGTAGTCCTTCATATGTAAGAATCAAGGATCCTTGGCAGCCGCAAACTATAATAAATGATACCACTTCTGATTCTGGGGAGACAAAATCATAAAAAAAGGAATTTGCAAGAACCATAAACCTTCCTAGGTCTTAACCAACAACAAGCATATCTTGAGAAATATTGCATGCAACAAACAAATGAGCTTTTATAGCATATAAGTTAGCTAGCAGCTGCGCCTAATGTATGCTCCACATACACTTAAAGTTTTGTTCACATAACATGAAAGATTTCATTACTCAGCCATAAGTGGGGTAAAGTGTACGTTTTTTGTTTTTGGTACTTAAGGTTATTAGGAATCGAATCTTAGTCACTGAAACTAAGAATACATCACTTTATCACCATATTAGATGTCTGATGGCAGGTAAACTTATATTCAGCCCCTTTCTTATCTATAATATCATCGGAGATTAAACTCAAATCACTGTTTTATCAGCCGATTATCATATAACTATATTAAGTTGAGATTCTCTAAATTCTAAGATTATAGAAGTGATTTATGAAATGGACCGACTAAATTCTATACTAAATAAGAAACCATTTTTAATTACATGCATGAAGAATGAGGAAATTTTTCATGAATTTTTGGTGGCCAAGAAGTAAGAGCTTCGATCGATATCTTAGTGCACCAAACTTGGTAGGGTATGGGCAAAAGGGTAATTTAGAGTTAAGTGGAGTGGGTGTCAAATTAAATTTAGAGGGTGTTAGGCCTTTATCAAAAGGGTTAAGCGGGAATAATCAAAGATGGGGCCTTAGCAATTATTTGGATGGAAACATTTTCCCTTTCATAACTTTTTGGTTAAGCTATGAACATCTTTCTCGACAAATCTGACTGTGTTTATAGCAACTCTCTAAACTCCCCAACTAATTTGCTAAATTTATATTTATAATATGAACCTCACAAAATAATGTTTAAGATAATTAATTTAATAAATCAGTCTTGATTATAATTGACAGTGTTAGACATGACTTGCAAGTAAAACAGGAGCTTAATATATAAACATACCCCACCATAAAGTTTATGATTTCACCTTTTTGGGCATGATTAAATATAAAATTCAAATTACCTCTTTTTCACTTGCAATTATCACATTATTCTAACTCAAGTTGTGATTATGGAGAATTGGTATAGCAAATTCAAAACATAACATGATAACAAATTTTGAATTAGTGAAAAGAACAATTTGACCCTTAAAATTACAAATCTGGATTTGGAAAATTAATTATGTTTAATTGGTCATTACAACATATAAAAAATTTTAGAAAACTTAACCGATGATGATCAATTTTGATAGATGTTGATAATCTTAGTAAAACAGATTCCATACGTTAATTTGATCATACTTGCTAGAGATCACTTCCTTGATTATATTGTGTTTAGTATTCTCACCATTTTTGGGGGGTTTCAAACTTGAGTGATGGTCCTATAGATTCAAATCCGTGAGAGTTACTACGCAATCGAGGTTAAATCACACGAAATTTTTAAAAATTTTGTATTTATTGAGATAGAAGTTCAGCATAACGTTTCGTACCAAATAAAATTCTTTTGTTCAATTAAGCACCTTAATAATTAAGATACGATTTGAACATGAAGTTTAATTCCAAATAAATTTTTTATTTATTTTATGGGTAGATATGGACTTAAAAATATCGATTATGGTAGAATTTTAAAATGAATATATGGTTATACGTGTGATTTAGTCTCGATTGCGTGATAACTCCCACAGACTCGAGTCCATAGGACCTTCACACTTCAAACTTTTCACAATTTACCTCTTTAAGTTCTTTAAATTTGCTATGCAAGACACTTTCAAACTTTTCATAATTTACCTCTTTTAAGTTCTTTAAATTTGCATATGCAAGACACTATGTCAAAAAAAAAAGACACCAAAAAAAAAAGACACTTATATTACTAGCGGTACTTTTTTTTTGTGTGTGAAAAGAGAAATTACGTACTCATAATTGTGTTTTTTTTCCAAGTACTTACATACCATATTAAAAAAATCATGTCATAACATTCTCATCTAAATAGGCAGGTTAGCTAATAAAGTTACTATAAAATTGGAAGATATAATAATATAATATTATGGTAATAAGACTCAATTACTTTGGAGATTTCTTTTTTTTTTTTGAAAGATACTTTGGAGATTTCTATTTGTCAAGAGAGTTTTGACTCTTAATACTCTCAAGTTTCAACCCAAAGTAATTAATCTTTAATCAAATAATACCCTTTTTCTTAGAACAATATATCAAATAATACCCTTAATTTGAAAAGAAAGAAATAACTTCTCAATTGATAAATCTTTTTTAAGGGACTCAATTGATAATCTTGAGTATTTTATAAGTTGTTGAATCTAATGTATGTGTCATTGTCTGCATATAATTATACCTAAGTGCATTGGTTCATTACTCCTACAAATGTGACAAAAAGAATACTTAAAAAATGTACCAAAATACTTAAATATATACAAAAGAATACTTAAAAGATACTACTACTCCACTCCATATATATTTTTATGTAGTAAGTAATAACTTTTCTATTTTGACCAAAATAACTTTTCTATCAACTATAAATAAATAGATAAAAAGCCAAAATTTGAGGAAATATGAAATATCTTTATGAAAAGATTCCATTATTCCCAAATCAAACTCATTCTATTCTTTCTTTCCATTTTTTCCCCATAATAAAAAATATTTATTTCCTAAAAAACAATAAAAGAGAAAAAAAAATCAGATAACGACGTTAAGTAACACCGTTAAACACCGACGAGCCAGCTTATATATATTTTTATTTTTTTATTACATATATTAAATTGAAAAACAGAGTAACAGAAACATTCTCAAACAGATACAAGAAAACACAGAAAGACAAGAAGACACAGCTCGATAAGGCAAAACACAGAGCCTTCGTTTCTTCATTAGATCGGACCATTAATGTAAGTAATTTACCACATTTGCCACTCACTCTCAAAACTTGCGATCCTCTCTTCTTCTTCCTCTTCATTTTCTTCATCATCATCTTCTTCTTCTTCTAGTTGCTGCATTGCATGCACGTGAACAATGTGAGTTTAAAATTCAAATCTTTGTCTTTGAATGTCACCCTTTGAGATACAAGACATCGTTTTTCGTTTTGTTTCTTCGTTTGATCTGAACTTAGATTTCATTATTTCTTCTTGGCCTTTGAAAATGGGTGTTTTTGTTTTGGTTTCATTTTTGGGGTGTTTGAGTTTGATTGTAGTTTCGTTTTTGTTTTGTGCAGAAAAGAAAGTTAAACATTTACGCATTCAAAAGTTTGATTCTTTCCACTTGTTTTGATTGCTTTTGATAGTTAACAATGTTGGGTTAGTGTTAGATTTGAAATTTAGCAAAGAATTTAATGCCAGTTTAGTTGAGTTGAAATTTTGAGTTTTCCTTAGAAACTAAGGATTTTTATGTGGTCAATTATAATTAAGACTGATTATAATCAAATGGAGGGTCAGTGAGCATTGCTGGTATTACTACCCTTTTTATGTGGTCTATTTTGGAGGGTTATGTCAGATGGAGAGGCCTTGAAATGTATTGTGTGCTTTGAATAGATTTATGAGTTCAAATTAGCACAAATTTTAGCTATGTTTTTATATGTACCATTTTTCATTAATAAGATTTACATTAGATATTTACAGTCTAAAGGTGAGTGGCCTTGATTTTGGAATCAGTTCTGGAATTTTTGAATTTCCCCTCTTTTAAATTTGAATGTAAGAATATTCTTTTGCTGTATCAAAACCAAGTTCTCTATTCTTTTGCCTTTATTTTTTCTTTTTCTATGGCTTTTGACCTATAATTGTTGCTTTTTCTTCTTCTTCTTCTTCTTCTTATTTTTTGGTGTATGTATGCTTGAGTTGGTTAATTGGACTCTTATCATAATTATGGACTTAGCATGCCATTTCTCTGAGTAGTATTCCTGATTTTAAGATGCAAATGATTCTGTTTGTTGCTTCTTTTTTCTTAAAGAAAATCAAAGACATCTTTCCATGCTGGCAAAGTCATTCCACTTGATTTTTTTTTTTCTAATGTATCTACTTGTAATGCTATTTTGCTCAATTCAAGTTACCTTTGGCGGTTGCAAGTAATCTATAATCTGTTTATCTTTCGCCAAAAAGGTTCTTTAATTCCTTTTTAGTCACTTAGTTTGGTGGAGAGGAGAAAACTATTGGTTCTATGGAGCATGCTTAGGAGTTGATGAATAAGCTTTAGTTCATACGGTCATGTCAGAGTGCTAAACTGAAGTGAACACTAAGGGAGAAGGAGTCATGCAATCTTCTTCTCACAGCGAAGTGCTTTACATCCCCAAAATCATATCTGATTTCTCTTTGTTGCCTTTTGAATTGCAATCAAAGAAGTTATGTTATAGCTTTTGTGTCTAGGTTCTCCATATTTTATAGCATTCCTTCAATGCTCTTTTCTTCGGTAATCCTATGGTGAGATGAATGTTTCCAAAAGCAAATTTATGTATCATTTAAATCTAAAATAATTGACAGATTGTTTTGAGATAGCATCGTTTCTAATTTTAACTTTTATGTATATTGATATAGAAATGAAAATACTGATGGCAACATGAATGACCCAATTGATGTGTGCAGCTCAATGGGAGTAGAAGTTACAGACATCTGCATGGACAAGGAATCAGATTCTGTAATAGTTTATTCCAATGGTGTTTCGGAAGATTCAAACAGTGAAACATTTCCTAGTCATCATGATGCCAATGGGGATTCAGTGCTTCAAGGAACAGAAGAAGGCATGGAAGCTAAAGATTATGAGGTGAAAGAATGCACTACTGAAAACTCAATTGAGAATTCTGAACCAAGTCATATTGAGAACAATGAGGAAGAGCATGCGGTACAAAGCTCCAATCTTGAGGCAGGCATGCCTGAGGAGAAGGTCAAGCAAGAAACAGCCAAAACTAAGAATAATAAGTCAAAATTATCCAAGCCTGTATCAAAAGTTGCTGCAGTAAATGTTCGAATCAAGCACACTGTTCCACAGCCATTTGCCCTTGCAACTGAAAAGCGTGCTTCAAATGGAACTCGTCCTGCTGTGGCTGAAAGTGATGCTGTATCTGGTGTGAAGAAATCCTCTAAGGCAAATGGTGCGCTTCATCCAAATACAACAAAACAGAATCAGGTATGCTTATCTGGATTTCTATACCTGATGTCTTAGTTAACTTTGACCATCTGTTCTCTTGTTGTATGCTCCACGGTCCTTGTAACTATATAGAACTAAATTGTAACAAAGCAAATACTAATATATGAGGCAAATGGCTTTCACCATGTCTTAAAAGTTGTATTAATTGATCTAAATTATATTGATCAAAACGTTCACACTGATAGGGAATAAACAACTATACTAAATTCTCAGCGGTGTATGATAGAGTTGATTAAGAACATGATTTGTTATTCTTAACCCCCCTCCTCTTTCTCTTCTCATCTGCTCTTGAAGTCTCTTATATGTTTGTTAGCAGGCACAATTGAGGAAGCCACTGCAACCTAATAACAAGAAGCATCCAGATGATGATGATACTTGTTCTGTTACTTCTACGTATCCTTTTTCTACCAGGAACCAAGTTCTGTCTTTGACACGCTCTCCTCCAGTTTTAATATATCTTCTGTTTTATAGGGTTTCTATTGCTTAAAAGTTGGTATCTTGCATGCTTCATAGAATCTTCTGATTATGTCCATACATGTTGCACGTATATTGTGAAAATAGTTACTCACTTAATGATAAAACTTGTCAAATTATAAGCACTAAACCATAGTTTAATGCAAAATGTTTATCATTATGAAATTTTATAAACGCATTTAGATTACATTGCTGTTTCACTATTCTGGACTGGGAGGACATTACAAGTCCACATGGGCAAAGCATGAGATCACCTCCCTGTCCACAAATCACTGATGTTACCCCTTGACTGTACAAAGCACTGTCATGTCACAGACGGCTAAGAAAGCAACTGTTGCATCAGCTCCTACATTTAGATGTTCTGCACGTGCAGAGAAGAGGAAGGAGGTATTGCCTTGACCTTTAGTATGCTATGAGCATCTGCCTTAACTTTCTTCTTTTTTGTTTGGCCTTGCATTTGCCTTAACTTTAGCAAGCTATATTTGCAACTGCAAATCTTAAAGGCAAATCCTCATAGTGATTTTTTTTTTCTTCTAGTTTTATTCAAAACTGGAGGAGAAGCATCAAGCTCTAGAGGCTGAGAAAAGCCAAAGTGAAGCAAGGACTAAGGTGCAGCAACCAGTTTTTAATTTACTGTCTGATAAAAATAATTAAAATTCGAAATAATCCATGACTGTTAATTCTTCTGCTCCTGTTTGCTTGTTTCCTGATAAAACTTCGAAAATTTCTAGGAAGAGAGGGAGGCAGCAATCAAGCAATTCAGAAAGACTTTGACGTTCAAGGCAAGCCCAATGCCAAGCTTCTACCATGAAGGACCACCACCAAAGGCTGAGCTGAAAAAGGTATAGTGCAGACAGATTTTGTTGTTTTCATGATACTTAGCCTGCTCAAACAACTAATTCACTATTAAACATATGAAGGATAAGAAAAATTAAATTCCTGATTCATTGTTGATAGCATTTCTTGGCATGTTTGCTTCAAGTTTGATATAAAGTTTTGTATAAATGCCAGATGCCACCAACTCGTGCAAAGTCTCCAAAGCTAGGTCGAAGGAAGAGCACTAGTGATGCAGTCAATTCAAGTCAGGCAGAGAAGGTGAAAGGTGCTTTGCATCACAGAAATCGGCAAAGTATGGGTAGTCAAAGAGAAGACAGCATTGCCACCACATTGGGTTCAGAAAACAAAAAGCATCAGAATGATGTCCAGAATGGCTATGCTCCTTTGAAATTCGAAGAGGAATCCACAAAAGTGCAAGAGATTAGTGAGTCAGTTCCACCTATCATAGCAAATGGCCACATTGACTCAGACATTAGTTTCCTTTCTTGAGTTGCTGGTGAGTTTTTCTAATTTAAAAGGAAAGTGTTTATTCTCATGTTTATGACTGCTCTAAAGAATGTGTATTTCTTTACATTTAAGTTGCAAAGACTCATTGCTTTTTCGGTGTTGTTATTTAAGTGTAAATTTCTGTAAGTTATAACATTTCCGTTTCGTATATATAAAAAGTCCCTGATTTATCATGATATCCTACAAGTCAAGAGACTTCACTATGCTGCTTTGAACAATCCAATAAATTTGATCACTTTACATTTCCAATTCCTTGTATTGAGCTCATGGGGAAAGGAGGCACAGGCTACTTCCTCTGTATCTCTCCATTCTTGTTATCTTTTTGCTTTGCCGCTGTCTTTAAAACTCACACTGACAGTGCTGGAGCATATTTTCCTAGATTTGTCTGCTAAAAACAGCCATCCGACATGACTTGCACTGCAAGTTGACCCGGTTGGACTCGTCGTTCTTATGTCATGTGGAATTTGTTGAAAGCAGAGGTTGTAAGTTGTAGCCATTATCAAAAAGTCTTGAACCCAGTGAAGATTATGTACTAGATTGTCAGTTTTTTCTGGTAATGTGTGAGGATTTATGCTTGATGCCTCCATTTTAGAGATGAACTGAAGATAAAGTTAGGTAGAGGGGCCGTTAAGGGATGCTTTTTATGGAAAGAAAATCCTTGTTTTGCATAGTTACGGCAAGCCTCATCATGAAAAGGTATTAAAGAAAAAGAAGAAAAAGATGCCATGGAGCGTAAAGCACATATAGTGTTTGGGTGTTCTTTTATTTTCTTTGCTTAATTTTTCTCTAGTAATTTATCAGCAAAAGATGACTTTTTGAGATGAAAATGCCTCATTTGTGCTAACAATTTTGCTAGTCAAAAAGGATTCTGGCTTTAATTTTTGCTTAACTTTGAGTGCTTTGTTTTGCAAGTTTCAAACACCAAACTTTAGAGACTGTTTAGTGAAGACCCAAAACTTAAAACTGCCTCAACAACACTTCACAGGGAGCTTTAATAGCTAGGAAATGAATCAATGGCATAAACTTTAGGACTGCTTTTAATTCAAACATAAATGTCAAAGAAAATGCTTTACCTTACATAACAAGGAAATAGAATTAACAAGCTGTAATTGCATTTTCATTGTAAGAGCAATGAATGTATGTAGGTTACCCAACAAATTACTTTATCTTCAAGGCTCTGAAGCTAGCTAGGTTAAATGCAATTCCTACCTCTCTTTTTAGGTTTATTTTTCCTCTATAAATCTGCCATTTCTGTTTCTTATTAAAGTAACACAATAATTTTGACTAATTTACTTATATGAGTGATGCTTAAATGAGTTTATTATGCTAAAAACATGTAAAATGTCTTCCATTATCTTAAGACATTAGTTGTCATTTTTATATTTAAATAATTCATTTCACAATTCAAAATAGATGACTTTTGTGAAATTATGAAATGATTTAAGCATAGTAAGTTAGATTTAAATATATTTAAAATAATAATGATAGCATCATTTCATGAAGATTTTCCTTTCAACTTTTTTTTTCTCTCCTATAATGCCCCCCCTTGCCACTCTTTTTTCATCTTTGTTTGATCTGCTAAAGCTTTTTAACAGGCCAACCTGTATTTCTTTCCATATAAGCTTGGAATCACACTATTTGAGGCATTGCCCTCATTGATGAAGCTTCTCCCACTTCCAAATCTTCCCTTTTTCCTCAAGTGGGAAGCAAAAGAGACATCCTTTAAACACCCTTTGACAAGATCATGATTCATTATGCATTTTTACCACTCTCCCCCATATATATATTCATTTCTTTAGTTTCAACTCACTGTTAAAAGTAATCATCATAATAATATCAATCTCTCCAAGGCAATGATCATTCATTCATTTGATAATCCTTAGCTTACATTGTTGCATCAACCGGCTTTCGCTATGACACGTGTAACCCTTTTTTATTAATTTTATAATTAGACAGGTAAGTTTTAGGAGGGGAAGAGGTTTGAGAGGTAGAAGAGAGCTTTTGCGGATCTTTTTTATCAGATATTGCTAAAAACAAACTATTGCCTTGACCCCAATATTTCACCAATCTTTACCTTTTATATTACTTTCAACTCCATTTATATATCACTATCAGAAACAATAGCTTTAATTTCTTCCACCAAACTTTATATCATTTTCAGTTCTTTTGACATCTCATTTTTCCATTTACAGTGGCGTGTTTGGCAGCATTCCTTCACTAAAATGTCCATATCCATGTGATCTCACTAGGATAAGCAACTTAGATATATATAATGAAAGGAAAAAGTGAACTAAAAACAGATCCATCCATTTACCTTGTACTGAAATTTATAAAAGTAATGATGGAACATAATTGATTTATCAAACTGAGTAAATTTTAATTTCCAACACTGTAATTTCAACTTTCTGTTTAAAAAGTGACCTAATAATTTCCAATTGTTCATTCATAGCTACTTGCTGCTGAGATGGTTTTTTTTTTTCTTTTCAACTTTCAAAGCAGTACCCCAAACGCAGCCTAGGAGAAGTTTAAACATCCGAAGTTGAAAAAATAAAAAAGAAATGAGTGTGTAAAGCATGATAGCCATAGGGGAAGAAGCTGTAGTAAAAAAAAGCAGGATTCTAATGTCATATTCTGACCCACATAAGGAGATACTCATCCTCACGTATAAAAGGGCCCATAGATGGAACATTAAAAATTAACATTGCATGGCCAAATCAATATCAAACAGTCTTCTGATTTCTCTTCTCTTCTCTCTCTTTTCTCTTCTTTTCTCTCTGTCAAGAACTGTTGAGGGGAATGCTGTCTGGTTCGAGACCATTCATTTGAAGCTCTTCTTGCTGCTATAGCAGTTCATCAGAATGATCTCGGACCAGGCTTCATTCCCCCCAACTTTGGTATATATATGTACACTAAATTCTCTTTGGTTTGTGTTTGTTGTAATATATATGTTCATGAAATGATTGATCAGTTTCAGACAAATCTCAACAGGACATAACATTTTCTTCATGTTTTAAAGGTTTAATCATTGGAATTGATGTTTCTGTTTTGTTTCTTTCTGTCTGTAGCCTTGGACAGAATCTGGCAGAACTCAACAATCTAAGCAGGTATATAACATATGAATTCTGGATTCATAATGCTCTTATTATTTGGTTAATTTTAAGCAAAATTTCTAGAATATCTAGCTCTGATATGATTTTCTCCTGGAGAATGCTTGTAAGAATCAAGGATGTAACTGAAAGGAGGCAAATATTAATTAATCAGAATTCATAATGGGATTTGGGTTTTCAAGTCATATTTTGCTTACATTGTTAAAACTTCATATTGATAATTGACAAGAGGTTTTCACTTTTCATTGCAAGGCAAGTTGGCATGAAACAAGTTGAAATTTGGTTCTAACAAAACAATATTGTAAGTTTTGACAGCCCACTTATTTTGATGAGAAAATTAGGATAATGTCAGAAGAAGAATACCCTTTTTTTTTATATGCTAAAACTTCATTTTCATATAGGTCTATTCATTGGAAAAATGGAGCATTGGGAACAGACTATTGGAAAACAACATCTTGCTTTTGTAGTATAGTTCAATTCCATATGCAGCCTAAGTCTGCCGACCTTTCTCTGTTTTCTTACCAAATTCGTTGAAAAAAACAAGCAAATTTGTATGGGGTTAGTGTGATTGTGTGAAAACATGATTGAAAAAAGAGGAAGGAAAAAGAAAAGGAAGAAAAAAAAAAACAACACAAGAAACAAAAGTTGTATTTCATCTTTTTGCAGTTGAATTTTTTTTCTTTTCCAAATTAGCTTTGCTTGTGGAGAGTTGCAAAGAATATAAGTTTGGATTTTGGAACTGGGGTTGGGGAGGAACTTTTACTTTATTAGTTGCATGGGAGGGAGATATTCTCTCTATGAGAGAAGTGGTATACCCTCCCCCCTCCCTCAAAGTTAAGCTTTGAATTTACTCCTTTTTTTTTCACCTTAAGACTGCCATCATTAACCAGCTCCTTAGTCTTTGTCCACCCTCCCAACCTCACCTTTTAATACTTTGTGGGTCTGATTTTGTGCATGAAAAAACATCTCCCCCATTGCTTGCTTCCCTTATGGCCCTTTTTGCTCACCTCCTTAGCCTCATGCTACACCATTTAGTACTTTTTGTACTTTTTGTAACGAATCCTCGGTATCCAATCACATTGAACTCTGATTAATCTAGAGTCGAGTCGCGTTTAGGGCCGGGAGAAGTTCTTCCAGTGACTATTTTTTCCATTCACAAGGTTTGAACTCGAGAACTATACCATTTAGTAGTTACAGCTATGTCTCCCTCACTTTAACTCTCCCTCACTTTAACCCCTTCTCAAAGAATTATTTGAGAAATTTCAAATACCCATTTCCTTAAAGAGTTCAATTATTAAGGTCATGGAATTTATATTCAATTAGGGGACCATATATTGAGGACCAAGTTTTTTTTTTCACATGCTATATATGAATTGAAATTAATTGAGAAGATTGTAAGACCTGGTAAAGTGTAAAAACTATTTAATATGATAGTATATAGCAAGTTGAGGATTCAGAAATAAATATAAACTGCTACCAAGTTTGGTCTTGGTATTAATGAGTAGATGGAGAAAGGGTATGGTTTTAATCAGACAAAAAAAGGGGTAGGGCACAATTTTGCAGATATATATGAATTCAATTTATGTTCTTTTTTTTCACCTTGTACTAATACTATCATCAACTGAATTGCAAAGGAGATTTTGTTTAGGACGAAAATGAAATAAATGTATTGACCTTGAAACTTATGGATGGATCTTTGCAATTTGAAAGTCCATTTGTGTGAACAAAATTGAAAATGGGGTCAAACATACATACAGCTAATAAATATGTACTACAATATTTACTACTCCTAAATGTTTTCTTCCTCTGGGTTTTACTTGTAAAAGTCATGGGCATAATTATATCTTCTTGACTATAATTTTTAAAATATTGAGATAAATCATGGAATAACATGGTTTATCTCATTAATTAATTAATTATTAGCATTCATCAGCCATACATTTTCAGAAAAACAAACAAAAAAAAGGGTTTTTAATTATGTAGATAGACAAATTCAACAAGCTGCAAATTTTGATTTTGATTTTTTTTCCTTAGTTTACGTGTTATTGCATGGTCATAATGATTAATGAATTATTAAAAAATCGTGTCGTCTAAATAATCAATGATTAATATATAAATATTTGAACTAATAATTCAAACAAAACTCAATGTTCTTTCAACACGTTACCATTTTTGTCCATTCATGTTCATATTCCAGCTTTATTTAGTTTTTTTCTTTTAATAAAGATTTTATGAAAGAGTGATGCTAGGCGCACCACCTAGTGCCACACCCCAATTTTACTTCCTACGTGTCAATTACATGTCAGGTCACATGTTATTATTTTATTGGTCCCAACACATTTTTTACAAATTTTAATTTTTCTAACCTTTAAAATAAAATTTTAATTTTAATTTGGACTAAATTTAGTGAATTAGTTATATATTTTATTTCTAAAAGACTAAAACCCTATAACAATAAATTATTAATTATGAAATTTACCCTTAAAATAAAAATAAACTTTTAATTTGGGGCTAAACTTAGTGAAATTAGGACTAAACTTACTAAAAAAATAAAAATAGATAAAAAAAAAACAGAAAACACGTGGCCTAACGTGTGATGGATGTCAGGAGGGAGCATTGTGTATGACAAAATGGAAGGGCAAGTAAAATTATTCTTTATGAAAAGGAATAAAACTTGTCTTCTAAGAGCACACAAAATTGGAATTTTTTTTTATTTAGAAAATCTAATGTTATTTATGAATCAAAGGAAGAAGAAGAAAAGCAATATTGGAGATATTATGAAAATAGACAAATCTAACTTTAGCCTTTTTTCATAGATTTTGGCAAAAACACTATCAAATTATTATCCGTACAATCATGTAAGAAATGACATCATATTGCTTGCATTAATACGAAATATATAGCAAATAAAATGTAAATATTTCTAATATTTCTAAGTTAATAGTAGTCAAAAGAGAAGGGAGACATCTTGAGTATGTATGATAACAAAAGTGATTCCTATGCTCGATAAAGTCACATAGTAATTTTTTCCCTCTTTTATTTTTTTTTTCTTGTGAGGGTCCAAAATAGAAGATCAGATTCCCAAATACTTTTGAGCACTTTTTGGTGACTTGACCATTTGAAATTTTATAAAAAAGCAATCAAAATACTTGAAAAAAAAAACCCTTACCAAAAGAGTGAAAGATAGATTTTGTTGGGGCATAAAAAACATAAAGTTGTTACTATATCTCAAAAACCCTCCTCCCTTTTCTCATATTCTTCTTTGAAGAAGAAGTGTAGCAATTGGAGGAACCCATTGCCATTAGTTCTAATCTATTTACCTAATTTGTGATGAAAAAGAAAATGACAAAATGTATACTATCAAATTACTTTTTTTTGTTACACATCCAGTATCCAGAGTTTTACTCCGAGTCTCCGACTAATCCAAAAATCGAAATTAGAAGGTCTTTCCTCGAGCAGTTGACTGTTTTACATCTTACTTAAAGTAATAAAATTTACTATCAATTGGCTTTAAAAATACTTAGACTTGTGATATAAGATATTCGGATTTGAATGCCTACAAACCTTATTGATGAAAATCTAATAATCTAATAAATCTATAAATCTCTAAAGAAATTTATGATTTGCTCGTCTTTCAAATGGGATAACCTACGCTACTCCTGTAACTTGTTGACTATGATCATTTGACTTGTAGTGTGCTTAGAAAGAAATTTGGACAACTTTGGACTAAGAATATTTGGGCCTAAAATAATGGGTTTCATGAGAAATTTTAATATTCATATCCAAACTAAAGCCCACTTAGAAAATGTCCAAAGCCCAAGAAAATGGGAGGCAAAGGGTCTCTTAGAGAAGAAATTGGCTTTCGTTGACCTCTTCGTCAAGCTGTGGCTTATTTCATGCTGACCACGCCACGTGGTTCAAAATGGTTTTTTACACTCGTAAAAATAGGTAAAATTTCTTGGAAAGTTTATCCAGTTTGATACGTGGCGAGTTGTGATTGGAAACGACAACAAAGCCCCCGACATAAAATCTAGTTAAGGAGTTAAATTTATTGTAACTCTCGATCAGAACAGAAGAATATCTCTCTATCTTCCAGCAGTCAGTAACTAAAAAGCTGTAATCCTTAAAAAAAAAAAAAAATCTTATCTCAAACCAATATCTACTTAACCGCTTACCCCCAATCCCAATCTCCGTAGTGCGCGTGCATTTCACCTTCGAAAAAACCCTTCGCCACTTCTCACAACGCGCCTCAACTCACGTCACCTAGTATATCGACGGCCTTCAGGCCGCCACGTCATTTCTCCTTCGTCCCAATCAACCGCCAACTCCCTGCAAAGTGAAAAGACAAAAAAAAAAAAAAACACGTTTCAATTTCTCTCGCCTCTTCCTACCCGAAGAAATGCTCTTCTCTGGATCTCCCGTTCAGGCAGATCCATGTCCATCATCTCGCCGATAAAATTAAAAAGGAAGCTCTGAAATTATTTTGAATTTCTCGCGACAATATGGACGAGTCGTTCTTTGATCTAATGGAGTTCTTGAAGAAACCCACCATTACCGAAACATTCGTCGACATTTTGCTTTGCGCAGTGCCGATATGGCTGGCCGTCATGATCGGACTCGTGATCGGCTGGTCTTGGCGCCCTCGGTGGACCAGCTTGGTTTTTATTGGTCTCCGGTCTAAGTTCCGGTTCATCTGGACCGCTCCTCCCGGGTTCGGTGCTCGCCGACTTTGGCTTGCCTTCACCGCTCTCTCCGCTTTCCCTGTTTGCCGCACTATTATATCTAACTTTATTAAAGGTAGGACCAAGAAATCAACAGCTCCGGCTTCTAATTCTGCTGTTCAGTCGCCACCGTCGTCTCCTACGGCAAGGGTTTCGTCGGAAGGAGCTGCCGGTGCTGTTAGGTTAGTTTCATTTATACTTTTTCTTTAGGTTTTTGTATTTATTATTATATTATTAAAAAATCCCTTTTGCTGCAAATTTTTTGATGAATTTCTGCGTTTTTGGTGGTTGGTTCTCCTAATTATGTTAATGTATCGTAAACATAAATCTAATTAAACTTAGATTTGACCTAATTTTGGAATCGGAAATTGGGAAAACTGTTCATACATTGAATTGGAAGCTAGTGTAATGGGCAGTTACTTCAAGGCATTGCCATCATCAAAATGGGGATTTTTTGAGGAATAAGGACACTTGTCTCTTTTTAGTTATATTACAATGTTTTGGAGAAGATATTGATTTGCAGTACGTTAGGAGATCCTTTTCTTAAACACATTTTTCTTTATTAACATGTTTTGGTATATGGTTAAACCTAAAAGAGGCTTTTCCCCCTTGCGTGTTATTGCTAGTACATGTTTAACTATAATGTGATTAAATTGCCATTCAAGCTCTCTATCTATTTCCATCTTCCTCTCCCTTTTCTGCCGAGTCCAGGTAAGGTGAATTTCATGGATGCTTTGAAGTGTGGGTTGTAATGATTGTGGTCTTCGCATGTTCCAGAATTTTTTAAAAGAACATCTTATTGTTGCTGTAAAAATTTGTCTTTGTGCTTTGATATGGTTATTGTTTGAAAGTCACTGTTCAGAGCATATGTATTGTTTGCTTAGTTAGGATCTTTTTATTTTACTACTGCAATGTTAATGCTGTGTTGAGCATGACATTTTTCATTATTAATACCTGTTTCTTTGTGGCCGCAGCAATAAAGCTGAAGAAAGAGAGCAGGATATTATTACAGAGAATGACTTGGCACACCTGTTACATTTACTTGAAGGGAAAGATGGGGAGATGGAATGGCAAAGTCTGATGGAAAGGACTACACCAAATATGTCATACCAAGCATGGCGCCATGAGCCAGAGGTAGGTCCTGATTTATTTATGTTATTCCAGTACCATGAAACATTCCCATAGGAACTTCTAGTGTCTATTGTACTCTAATAGGTAGTGTTATGAACACATTCCTTTTGGGTTTTGTTTTTGTTCTCTCTTTAGAGAGAATGAGAGGTGGGTGGGATTTAGGAGACCCAATGGAGTTCAATTTCCTGTTTTCTTGAATCGTTTATGTGTTTCTCGTGGACACTTCTTTTCTATGGTTTATGACTGCATTGTTCTAAGATCTTATAAGCACTGCATTCCAAAAGTCACTTAGCATGTAATTAATGGGTGAACTTGAGCTTTTTATTTATCAAACATTCACAGGTAAGGTATAGGGATACAAAATGCCAGATGGCTTGCATGATGCGTTACCATTCTTTATGATTTGTTTGTGTTGGATACACTTCCATGTTTAACTTTTTCTTATATGATACCTCATGGTTATATAGACCCCGAGGTTTACTACTTCCTGATGGTTGATTCTTTTACCAGACTGGCCCTGCAATTTACCGTAGTAGAACTGTCTTTGAAGATGCAACTCCAGAGTTGGTTAGGGATTTCTTTTGGGATGATGAGTTTCGACCCAAGTGGGATCCTATGCTTGCATACGTCAAAATATTGGAGGAGTGCCCTCATACAGGAACGTCTATTGTTCACTGGATAAAAAAGGTAGATGGAATGAATCATGAATGGTTTGTAGACTCATAGTTAGTGATTTCTGTTGTCACATTTCAGAGAATATTTCCATCATTAGACTATGTATGTTACTGATGTATCCTGACTTGAATCATCTGTTTGCAGTTCCCCTTTTTCTGCAGTGATCGAGAGTACATAATTGGTCGAAGAATATGGGAATCTGGAAAGACTTACTATTGTGTAACAAAGGTACATGTTATGATGTTTGGGTTTTTAGTTTGATCTATTAATTTTCATTGAATCTATACTCCTTATGGAGTGTTCTCTCAGGGGTGGGGTAGTTGATTTCTGTAAAGATAAGGTTTTCCTTAGTGCAGGTACAAAACATGACTAACTGTTTTTTGCGACTTATAGCCTTATAGGTAAACCTAAATAGCTGAGTTTAAGTAGCTGTTATTAGATGCTGTGGCTGGTCTTGATCATCAAGTGAATAGCTTTGGTGTAATATTTGTCCTGGATTTCTTTGTTTTGTATAATCTCATGTATTCTTCTAGGATGCCTGTTAAGATGCTAGAGGAGCCTGTCTCTTAATCCAGTTTAGTGTTCAGTTGATTTTGTATGCGTATTATGGTTTGAGTTTAGGTATGAGGATGATGAACATTAACATACAAGCTATATACAATGTTTCAGGGGGTGCCATATCCTAATTTGCCGAAGCGTGACAAGCCAAGACGTGTGGAGCTTTACTTTTCAAGTTGGGTTATAAGGGCTGGTGAGTTTTTCTGAGTGAATCTTCTGATTCTACAAACAATATTTGACATTTCTAGTGACAGTAACATAACATTCTTTTTTTCTACTTTGTGATGCAGTGGAGTCACGGAAAGGAGATGGACAGCAATCTGCGTGTGAGGTTACTCTTGTTCATTATGAAGACATGGGGATCCCAAAAGACGTGGCTAAATTGGGCGTTCGTCATGGAATGTGGGGAGCTGTTAAGAAATTGCACTCTGGCATGAGAGCATACCAGAATGCAAGGAAAACCGACAGTTCCCTGTCTAGGAGCGCACAGTTAGCAAGAATTACCACAAAAATGTCTTCCAATGAGCGCATGGATACCCTTGCTCTTGTTTCTGGAGAAGATGAAAGAGATCAAAGTATGGTTATTAGGAGGCAGAATGATAATGGCCTTGATTGGAAATGGATCGTTGTAGGTGGAACTGTGGCGCTGGTTTTTGGACTTCATTCGGGTGCCATTGGGAGGGCGTTATTACTAGGAGCAGGGCGGAGAATTGCCCGACAGTGAGAGTTTTCCAATGAGGAGATTGTATTTCTATCTGGTTTTTGAAGATTTAACAAAGCAAATATTCTTATTAATTCAGATAAATATGTATTTGTTTTTTTCCCCTACCATGGTAGTAATATATTGAAGTAGATATTTCTCTCTTTCACCTTTCTTGTTATTCAAAAAAGAAAACATAGTTGCAGACTTTTTAGCAATTATGGTGGCAGATTCGAAGGCGAAGTCAACTATTAAAAATAAGAAATCAAATGCCGATTTCATGGGGTTGGATCAAGTGGTAAGCGGTTTGTTCCAGCTTAAGCAGGTCTCAGGTTCGAGACCTTGCGTACGCAGCCCCCTTGTTGGGAGACTCGTCCACTATAACCAGGTGCGCGACGCGGGTCGGATCCGGATTAGTCAGGGCTTAAGCCTGGAACCGGATGGGATAAAAAAAAAAATGCCGATTTCATCTACAGTCTGGCCAGCAAAATATGCATGTTCTCTAGCTAAGAGCAATCAACTTTAAAAATTTTAAATTACTAAGCAATGTAATGTTTGCAAGCTGTACAGTACTGGAGTTCAGAGAGTCGATATTCCGACATCGACATGCTCACTAACCATGTCGGCTGACGTGTTGGGCCACCTAGCACAAAAATGTTGCTACTATTAGTAAGAGTTCCAACTTCGTAGCATCTAGTTATTTCTATTCTTAACTTCGTAGCATCTTCTATTTACTTGGATAAAAGGAAAATGATGAGAAAAAAAAAGAAATCAATTGTAAATGATTAAAGGGGTCTAAATTGTAGTAGGGTCTAGATTCTTGGAGCCTCATGCCGACCTATATACAACTTGGCTGGACCATAGTTGCCGAAGCTGCCTTGTTCTTCCTGACGCACAAGCTGGGGCCTGGGGCCATAGCAATTCAAAATGGGGTTAACTCGAAAGTTTTGGATTCTTCATAAAAGTTCATCTTAACACAGTATTTTGTGGTTAAATTGCCCACTAAAAGACGAAGACATGTCTGTAAATTAATGATCAAGTTTAGGCATTGTTGTTTTTGTTTAATAAGATCGGATTTGGATTCGCCATGGTGATCAATTATTGTTCGTATAACCAATGAGCATTAACTGGCGGCTTTGACTTCAAAATTTTGCAGTTCTTCTCAATTTCTCTTCTCTACCTCTTTCACAGTTCAACCCAATAAATATGGCATTAAATTATTTACTGTTCGTTTTCATGATTGACTGTTAGGTGTTTATTCAATGAGCCTTAATAAATGTGACAGTTGAGACCACCCCATCAGCCAACAATCAAAGTTTCTTTAGTAATTCATACAACCAAGTTGAACCTTGAGTTATCACTTATCATGATCTCAAATCTACTGTGTTATCCTTAACTCCCTGCTCCCAATTGGTAGGAATTCCCAATATTGACCAATAAACCTCCACTATAAATGAAGGTGAAATCATTGCTAACAAGTTCATCTTCTAAAAAATTTCCAAGCACCATCTAATTCTTTAATCCTCAGAAAAGAGAAAACCCCCAAACAAAGTGATAATTAGATTATTTTAAGCATGAAGAAACATTTTTTGATTGCTACTTTACATATATGGTGCATGCATGTGTGTGTGAAATACCTTAGGATTATCAAGAGGGTTGATGATGGTCACAATCATTATTGGAGGGCAAAAGAAAACCAATTCATCATCCGGTTGTTGATAGAAGCTTTATGGTGATAGAAACTTATGTTGTGGATGATTGTGCAACATCAGAAATGCATGGTTCCTATGCCTCATGTCATGTCCCAATGGATAGACAAAGCTTTGAAAGTGACCATGCCCACTTTCTTAAGTGGGTAATAAAAGCCCTTTAGTGGGTGTGGGTGTTGAGAATTCTAGATGGTCCTCCCTCTTTAAGCTTGGCTGCTACTGCTGCCAGTGGTGTATTGGATATTGGACCAGAAATAGAAAGCAGCACTCCATAGATATCCCCTCAAACCCGCTAGCTGGTATATATAATGATGAAATTCATTCATTTCCTGATATTGGGGGACCCCATTTCCAGTCTTCCAAACCCCTAATTGAACAATATCTGGAGATCATCATCATTCAATTTGTCAAATATTGCTGCTTCTTATCTGTCAGCACAGACAGACTAGTACTCAAATTTATAAACTTCCTCCTAATTAATTTGCAGTAAACTTTATAAGTTACTTTCAACCAATTTGATTACATATAATAACATTTAACTTTCTATATGTATTTATGGCATCAAAATTTTCAGATTAGATTTGAAATGCTCTAAATGATATTTATATCAAAAATTAAAATGTGAAAAACAAGGTTATAATATTGATCATTTCATGCATATATATGCCAAAATGCCAGCCATATACATGCACATGACGTGATTCTCTTAAGTTTTGATAATAATAATAATATAATATCTTAAAAACAGAGGAGAAGCATTATTGTGCATATATATAAATATACATGTGATTCATATGCTGAAAACAACAATCCAGTGCTTAAATAGAAAACTTTTAAAGACTATATAAAATAACTTATCTTCAGTCTGACTCAGTTCATCATGAAAATCAAAGGGTGATGAAAAATAGATATTGTCTGAAAAAATCGAGCTCTTATGTGGGTCTAGTAGTGTTTTTGTGACTCAGATTGAGCAATTGTCTGATAGATTTCCCATTTCTGAATTGAACTTGTTCAATGATAAAGGAACATAAAAGATTTTTTTTTTAAAAGAAGGTTAGGATTTGAGTCAAGAAATCTTATTTACATTGTGATATTTATATATTTCTTACCCAAAAAATTCATATAAACAGTGTCCTTATGCCAGAAATATTCTTTACCAGAATTTATTCAACACTGCCAATCCAGATCCAGATAATGATTGGCAGCTAAACCAAGCAAAACTTGCCTCGTTGGATATCTTCATCTTGATGTGACAAGTAGATAAAACAACTATTACTCCATCTATAGTAAATTAATGATTTATTTCATCCCAAAAAAAAAAAATCAAATATGCAGGAACCCAATTTGCTCTAGAATGATATTTCCCCATTAGAATAGTTTGCCTTTCGAGTTAGGCAGTGAAAAGGGAGAGGAAAGAAAGAAAAAGAAGCAGCAGCTTAGGGAGTTACTATTATTTAAGAAATTCCAAATGTAATCATTGGGAAAAGGTGGGTACTTAGTTCATCTTTTATCCAAAAAATGGAAACCCCAAAAGTTAATGGCACGTAAGAATAAAAGTTTCTTTTCATTTTTTTTATATTTCGTTTAACCATATTTAGTTAGCAAGTTTTCTGGGTTTGGGATTTTTTTATTAAAAAAGTGAAATCAGTTGCCCTGTTTTTGCTATGAAGTGATAAATAAATATAATAATCTCTTGATTAGTATCATTGGCATGCAATGAGTCCACGTGGCAAGTTCTGAACCTCATAGTCAAGAATCTTAGTAAAAAGCTTGGAAGGCAGCTCCATGTAAACTGTTGCAACAGGCCGCATGGCAGCCTCTCTGCTCTCTCACTTCAACTGATAAACTCCTCTCTCGTTCTCACATATAAATTTCAGATAAAAATTTTCTTCCTTTTTTGTTGATAGTATAGATTTTTTCCTTCCTTGGGTGTTTATAGAAAGAAAAGAAGCTGCTAAAATAGAAAGCTATAATAAATTTCCATGGATTTAGGGAGCAAGAGGTATGTGGGTCTCCATAGATCAGGCTTTTTTCTCAATGGGGTATTTTCTCAATTTTGATGGTTTCAATTTTGCTCTTACTTGTTTGGTTCAACTCTTGCCTGTTTTTGTGAATTCTGCATTTGTCTGAACTTACTTTGGTGTTGCTTTTGCTAATTATCTTCATCATACTCAGAAAGTTGCTTGATTTCCTTCCAAATTATTCAACTTTTACTTTGCTGCCTTTTTTGTGTGGTGCAGTTTATCTTAATTGATGTTGTTAAAAACTTTTTTTCCTGATATATATATGTAAATTTTCTTCTTATCACCCTTTCCCTCTCTTTTGCATGTTTATCTAAATGCATATTGAATCTTTTCAGAATCATATTGGGGAGATGTCTTACTTGAAAATCTGTAATTTTCATATATCCATGTTACTTAGTTTGATTTTCCTCTTTAAGTTCAATAAATGGTGAGCATCAAGGAATTCAGTCTTTACATTTTGGGGTGGGGGGAACTGATATCAGATGCTTGTTTTGGAAATTTGTTCAAAATGGAATGATTCTGGTGCAATTGTTCAAGTAATTAGAGGATTGAATATTAAGAGAAGTCACTTAATGGAAAAAATGTTATGTTAACTTAAACCAAACTTGTGACAAACAAATACTAATGCAGAAAGCAAATGGTTTCAGGAACTTGCTTTCTTGAATGAAATAAAATGCTTAATATTGGATTTGCTTGATAGAATTTTATTGGTGTGTTCCATGCGTCATGCACTCCTATGATTCTCTTATTAAGTTGCACATTCATGGTGACTCCCGTTCTGTAATACCAGGCTGAACTTATGATTAACCGGCTATGTATATCCCATTAAATTCTGTTCTCTCCCGTCAGGTGAAAGACTTCTGTAAGATCTCCTTGCCGTTTTGAATAATGGATTTCCATATATGGTGTCTCCTATTAATAACTCATGATTGATATGGTCCTTGAGGATTCTGAATGCAAAGTAAAGAGACACTCATGTTTCAGTTCTTTGAGTACAATTTAAGTTTTAAGTAGTATCGATGCTGCTAGAAATTTTGTTTAACAATTCTCTTACGTGCCTCTTGCAAATTTTACACTTGTATTTCAGTGATTGCATGTGAATGAATGGTGAATATTGTTTTCTCTTGGAAACCATTTTATATGTAATCTCCTTAAATAAGACCTGATGTTATACTCTCCAAAGGAATTCAGGAGAGCAAACTGAAGGGGTCATCCAACGAAAATGAACTTGGAGAATGAGAACATAGAACCAGCAACGGATTTACAACTTGCTCTAGGGTATCCCAATAACAACATTCAGAGAAGATTGAGCAATGATCTCGGTGCAGGTGCAAATGCAGCTTCAAGGATAGACATGACATTTGTGACCACCGATCCCTTGTCAGAATTAGTTTGGTCTCCACAGAAAGGTCCCAGTCTCAGATGTACTGACTTCAGCTTTACTGATAAAAAACATTCCCTTGTTTGGGGTGCAGGACCGAGCAATGCAGTTCTTTCACCACAACCACTTAATACATCTATGAGGTCAAGTAATGACAAGCCTATAGATGAAAAAAATTCCAATACATGCGTAGCCGCATTTGATGGTATGGATACTAAAGTTGCCAATATAGATGATTCAGACAAATCTGCTAGGGATATTGATGGCATCAGGTTGTGTCATGGACAGAAGACAGATAATAATAATTTCTTGCAAGGCATGTTAAGTTTTTAGTATCTATTTATTTTTTGTTCTTTATGTTACCATATTTATCCCTTCCTTTTGGCCCAAATTGCTAAGAAACTCTCATTCTGCAGGAACCACTGGCTTTTTAAAGGAGATAAGCACAAAGGGAGAAGAATCTTATGAACATCCCATTGAAAAGTTTAATGCAAGAGATTCTAAAGGAGCATATGTCTGTTGTTCGAATAATAGCCAAGTGGCTGAACAAGCAGTGGCAACGGACAAAAAGTTTCCAATTTCACCAGGTGCTAAATGATGCTGTTTTTTTCACTTTGTTCTGTGCCTTGATAACATGTCCTAGAAAGTCTCTCAGTCTTTATTTTGCATTAAGATCTTTTATAGCGTCTTTAGTTATAATGTATCATTATATGATTGTTCTGGAAAAGTCTAAGAATCCTATAATTTTCATTGGTGCTTTAGGCAACTATGCTAAACACCTTGCTAAAGCAATGATTTATGAGGTGCCAAAAAAAAAAAGCAATGATTTATTTTGACATTATTTAGTTGAAGAGAAGTGGTCTTTTATCCTTTTGCCCCTTCACATTGACATGTAACTGATACAGTCTCTTTCTCAATGAAAAGCAGATGAAATAAAACCCGATGTGCCACATATTGAATCATTATTCAATGATCCTGCTGATGAAGCCAGAGATGGTAACAGTGGATCTCCGATGTCAAAAATGGAGATGGTCCTGCCATCTGAAGTTCATAGTGACAACAAAGGTGATGCACGTGCACCTAGAGAGAACAATCTGACATCTGCTGGTGGAAGACCACAGGAATCAGCTTCATCAGTGGAAAAAAGAGGGAAAAGAAAGATGAAGGGAGTCATTTCTCTTAGTCTTTGGCCTTTGGAAAAACTGGAGGCAACTGCTGAAAATGATTTCCAGACTCCGATAGGTGATAATGTACATGTTGCAACAAGTAAAATTTCAGGTTCGGAATCTTCATCTGAAGTTGAAAAGTGCTATAAGCATCAAAAGGAGATATTGCCAGAGAAGATGTCTGCTGATAAGCATTCTCCTACTAACAGCGGAATCCGTAGATATAGAAGAAAAGGAAAAGAAAAAGCTTTATCCGATGGTGATGTTAAAGGAATGATGTCGAAAGAGGAGGATGACAGCCATGAGAGTGTTGAAAGTTGCAATAGTGCTGGATTATTCTCTACAGGCAAAAAACGATGGGGCTTTGAGCAACAGTTGATCGTGGGAAGCAAAAGAGTCAAGAAGCAAATTGGTGAAAGTCCTTCCTCATCTTTGGTAAAACAAGATAGCTCCTTCATGAACTGGATATCAAACATGATGAAAGGATTTTTGAACTCGAAAGACGAGAATCCATCCTTGGCACTTACTGTTGCAAATCCTAATCAGTCACATGAGATTCCTGACAAGAGCCTTGACGCAGATGATAAGAACCAAGATCCTGGGTGCAGAAATATTGGGTTTCAATCTTTTTTCCAGTCAATATATTCTCCAAAAAGTAAGGTCCAAGGAACAACACAAAATGAAAATTTTCAAGCAGGACTAGAGAACAAGATTTGTGACACTGATGCTACTCCAATCTCCTGTCATGGTGAAAATTTTAGCTTCCGCAAAATGTTTCTGCTATCAAATGAAAGGTTCAAAGAACCAACTTCTTGTGCAAGAGCAGGTGCATCAACTCAGCAAAATATTTCATTGATGAATCTATCTCCCAGTAAGAGAAGTAGCGAGGGTGAATACAATTCTGCAGAGAATAAGAATTCATGCAACTTGGCAGTAGCTGTGGAGAAAGATAGAGCAAGCTCTAGTTCCTCTTTGGGTAAACGTAAGGCAATCAACAATGAGCACATTGATTCTGACCCCCCATCTGAAGGAAAGACGGTTCATAACAGTGGTTACAAAAGCAACCTTCTGGGGAGCTTGTGGATTACTCGGTTTACTCCTAAGGTTTCTTGCTCCTTATTAAACCAGGATACCAGCGGGCCTGTTGAGTCCTCGAGTGACTGCATGAAGCTTGTTCCTTGCTCCAAGAACAATGTTAACTTGGCCCAGCAAAGTGCCGAAGAGCCACTAACCAGTTCTGGTAAAGAGTTACCAAATTCTGCTACTGATATTGAGGCATCCATTAGTTTCAATAAAGTTACAGTCCAAGATGACCAGAAAGCCAACTTTAAAATGAGCCCTTTTTTTTCCTCCCCTAGATTAAAAGATTCAGAGGCCATGGCTTCTCTTTTTGCTAGGAGATTAGATGCCCTAAAACACATCATGCGCTCTGGTGTATCAGACACCCCAGCTTCTTCAGCATTGTGCTTCTTTTGTGGAAGAAAAGGCCACCATTTGCAATATTGTCCGGAGGTAACAGATGATGAGATTGAAGATCTTCTGAGGAATATGAAGTCTTCTAATAGATTGGAAGAATTGCCTTGTGTGTGCATTAGATGCTTTGAGCTTGATCATTGGGCTGTTTCGTGTCCGAAGACATCCTCAAGAGGTCAACATCAGTCATCACTTAGGGCTTCTTCAGCTAATCTTGGCGATGTGATTGACACTGGAAAAGGCTCCAGTAATGATTATGGTGTTACTGCAGACAAAGCGAGATCAAACATCGATTTAAATAAGAAACATGTAGCTTCTAGTTCCAAGGAAAATGAGTTGAAGGAAAACCAGATCACACCTTGGGGTAATTTCTTCACCCAGAAGTTTTCAGATATGCCAAAGGCAATCTTCAATGCTGTTAGGATGCTTCGCTTCTCAAGGACAGATATCCTGAAGTAAGTAAACCATGATTTTCATTGGTAAATTCATTTTCTTAGTGCTGTTACAGGAATTTTTCTCAACAGTATGGGTCACAGATTCAATTGAAAGGACAAATAATAGTAGAATCAAAAGTTTCCCTCCACTGACTGCCTCAGTCTAGATGATTATGAAGATAAGAAAACTGTAGGGATACTAAATTTCACACAATTAAAAATTATTAACCTTCTTTCTTACATGTTTTAAGGCATAAAAGCTTGGCTCTGAAGTTCCTAAAAGAATGGAAACTGAAAATGCTGCTAGTGTCTTCTATGTTCTTATGTAATACTTATTCATTTGAATTCTTACTGCTGCATGGTGATCAGGTGGATGAATTCAAAAACACCACTCTCACATCTTGAAGGTTTTTTCTTGCGTTTGCGGCTTGGCAAGTGGGAAGAAGGATTAGGAGGAACTGGATATTATGTTGCCTGCATAACTGGTATGACTATGAGTAGGTTGTGATTTTTCATGCTTGGTTAGTTTCTCATTAAGATGCATAAGTTAGGATAGAGAGATTGTCCCTATTTTTTCTTTCAATCTTTATCTATTCATTTTCCTTCTTCTAAATGCACAGGGGCACACAGACAGAGTACGCAACGAACTTTTAAAAGTTCCATCTCTGTTAATGTAGGGGGTGTCAAATGCTTGGTTGAGAGCCAATACATCTCCAATAATGATTTTCTAGAGGTAAAAATCTGATTCATTTTCTACCTCCAATAATTTGAATTTAATAGCATTCAACTTGATGATGTTCTAGTCACTTTTGCGAAAGAAATGCTTATGATTAGACTTTTGACAGTTCAATACAGAAATGTCAAGATATTGCATACTCTTAGAGTAGTAGTCATAAGCATTCATAATACCTTACATATGACTGGCCTCTTCTCAAGTACCATTAGCCTTGTGAGATTAGTCAACCATTAGATTATTAGCTTCATTACAAAGATTAAAACCCAACTTGGTAGGGATGTTATTCAAGTTATTCTGATTGAAATAAAATAACCCGTTCCTCTCTTTTGCTCCAAGAAACAGTCTAACAAAATATGCATATAGCAGGATGAGCTTATCGCATGGTGGCGTGCAACCACAAGGAGTGGTGGCAAGATTCCATCCGAGCAAGAATTGTCAATGAAAGTTAAAGAGAGAAGAATGTTAGGCTTTTAGGCACTTTTTTTCTTTTGTATAGTTTTAGCTTCATATGCATTATCTTCTTTCTACCAAACTTATAAGGCAGCTATGTTTTCTTTTTTCACACAAATTTATATTTGTAATCACTTTTCTTTTTTCTCTCCTTTTGGAGTTTGGACCACCATTTTTTCTTTTCTGGAGCTTAGTGCAAACATGTAAATAACTTGGCCACTTTAGGCTTTTGCTCATAGGAGTGCTAGGATGAGATATTCGTTTTACTTTTTCATCTTTCCTTTTGAGTGAGGATTTTGTAATTGAATTCTTCGGGGGAAGATGTTACTTCACATTCGGTCCCCCCCAACAAAATACACTGGGAGAATCTAAGAATGTTATTGTCATGGTGTCTTTTCTGTCACGTGAAAATATTCAATGCTTGAAAAATATATGAACACAATAGCAAGTAGGAACTAGAAAGACACATTCCAGCTTTAATATTTTGGGATCAGAAGATAAGTAAAACGTTTCCTTAAAGTCTTGTATTAGTCAACTATACAAAGCAATGGTACCGTTGTGTTCTTCTGACTTGGGATTAAGACTAGCTTGAACACAAAACCTACAGCTTTCATCCAAAAATGCTAAATCGTTCAAGCGATAATTAAGGTCATCTACAAAGTTTAAAGATGATTTACTGCCATCATAAAACCTTTTTGATTGTTTCTAAATCAGACCGAACTTTTCTTAGAAGGAGAACCTGCCAACCTCTTCATCTTCATCCTCGTCTATATAATCTTCCTCCTCTTCACTGAACCTCTCAAGATCATCATCTTCCTCCTCTTCTTCTTCTATTTCATCTTCTGGATCCATCATTGTCTTTCTTCTTCCATCTTTATCCTTCAAACCGGTACTCAAGACAACGGTTTCCCCCCTGGATTGTTCCATATCCTTCCTCAACTTATCCATGTTCTCTTTCCTACGTTCCTCTTCTAGACGTTGTTTCTCTGCTCGTCTCTTGTCAACTTCAGGCCTACAAACAAGGATAAGAGAATAAAAACAAAACTTGATTAATTCTTATACCATAAAAATCCCAATTGGTTTTAATAAATTAAAAGAGGATGTGGGCATACTTATAATTTTCCATGTATTCCTCAGCACTGGCTTCAATAGCTTTAAAGAACTCATTCATTCCAGCACCAGAAATTGCAGATACTCCCACAGATCGCAAATTCTTATAAAACTCATCGAGAGAGAGGGAGAGGCTCTGAGTTAGAGTTGATGTGTATGAAGTATCTGAACTGATTGCCGCTTGAAATGCCTCAAAATCTTCCATCCACTGCACATATCATTTATGTTTCTTTCAAGACTATAGTTTGATAACCACACTAACAGCTCATTTTATTGTATCTCAACAGGAAAAGGTGGAAATTAAAAATTTTTGGAACCCAATTATATGAAATCTGCAACTCAAGATCACTTGATTTTAAAATCAACCTGAAAAGCTATAAGATTTATCTCTCCGTGATGTGGGTCCTTATAACAAAACAAGAGCAAGAGAATGAGATATCTAGCTGCTATAAAAGTTTAATTACCAATAGAACAGTTGTAACTTGTAAGTCAATAATGCTGTTATCCTTTTCATACCTCAACTATGACATCTTGGTTATTCCTAAATCCTGTATGTATTTATAGTAAACCTAAGTTCAGGACATACCATAAGAAACCAGTCGCTAAATGGAAGCAAATGCCAAAATAGTATCCAAATCCGAAGAAAATATTTACTAAGGGAAATCAATTATACCTCTAAGGCAAACTGATGCTGTGCAACATCAGTCTTGTTGAATGCTAATACAAGAGGCAACCGTGTCTTGTAGAGGATGCTACAAGCATAAAGCATGTTGCTCATAAAGGTAACTGGACTTGCTGAACGAGGTGTGTCCACTACGTAAGTGACTACAGTAGGAAAAGTCGAAGCAAATGCTTCTGTAATGATAGCTCCTGAAGCAGACCAAGTAAATATCTCAATCTGCCCAGGAGTATCCACAAGAACATAGTCAAGTTGATCCGCACGCTTCTCAATCACTGAAATAACCTGAGATTGAGTATTTGCAAAGTCATTCACATGAAATGACATGAGTCAAAGCATGAAATGCATGTAAAACAATAACAAGAGCCTCATGGAAAGAATAAAGAAGAAGATAAAATCAGCTTCAACTCTGTATGCCCCTGCATTGATGACAACAATCCTTTTTCTTTTAACGTAAATAATAGTATCTATATGCAAGTGCCATTATAGATTCGGGTCGGGTTTAAACCTTGGCATCTTGGAAAGGCTACTTTATAAATAAAAGTAATTGATGGAACCTACTCTTCAGAGCAATCAAAAGCTTAGCATTGGTCTGACAATTCATGTTGGAAAATCAATGCAGAAAAAACTGAAGGTTTACCTCATCAATCTTGGTAGCAAACAAGTTAAGTGATGTAAGAATTCCTCCATTGGGCCCAAGATTGAACTGCTTCATCACTTCTTTGTATTTCACTGTGTCTCTTATATCAATATTAGCACCGAATGGAAGGGTCATTACAGCAGGATCAAGATTCATCACGTAACCCCTAATATTCGAAGCTTGAGTGTGGCAAACCAGCCTATGGAGGAATGTTGTTTTCCCACTCCCTATTCCAATCAAACAACATATCTCAACTTTCAATTCATTCAAACAACTTACTGACAAAATTGAAATTTAACTAAAGACCCAACATAATACATATAACAAACTCAATAACGGGTCTCTGTGATTACCTGCCATTCCAACAACAATAATAATAACAGGTTTTCTCTTGAAATCACTTGAAGATGACTCAATATTCAACTTGTCCATAGAACTAGCAAGCTTCTCTTTTTCATCATTGCCACCCTACATATTGTAATCAAATAACCAAATACTAATTACAAGAACTATCCCAAAAAAGTCACTTTCATCATTCCAAACGTCCAACTTGAAATTACTTAATAAAAGGAGAGTACTTCAGGTACCTTTGTTTCCAAAGATTCCTCGGAATCCATTTGCATGGAAGTGCCTTCCTCTCGAGCTTTGAAATTCGATTTTTCAACCTCAGAATCAATTTCCATCTTCACTAAAATCAAGTTCTTTGCTGAATAGAAAACGAAAACCCAGAAACAGTTTATGAGAAAGTACGGTCAAAATAAGAACAAAGAAAAGGTATTTCCAAATGAAAATAAAGACAAACCCAGAAAATAAACGGGAAAAAGGAGTAATCAAAGTAAAGAAATTGATGAAAACGAACCTCTTTGCAGGATTTGTTCAAGTGCTTTCAAGTTCAAGGGTTTGCAGTATGTGAGGGAAGAAACATGAACAAGAACGAGGGTTTTACGCTTTTTACGGCTTCCTTTTTTTTTACGGCTTCCTTATATTCGGAGAAAATGGCTGAAAGGCGGAAACGGGCCTCGGCATCGAGAAATGCCCATAAATAAATTTTCATTACAACTTGAGGCCCATGAAGAATTGGTTTGCCCACCCAAATATTTTTAACCGACCCAAAAAAGATAGAAATACAAGTCACATTTGGGCTTAAGCCTTAACAATGAAATGATATTTTTCTCATCTCATTTTTCTATTTTTTGTTTCATTTATTTTCGGCACATAATAAATAGGGTTTACTAACTTTACTTTCCTAGGTAGAAAATTATCATAATTCATCTATCATTTTTTTCTTTCATTTTATATATTTTTTAAATTTAAAAATATGTGGATAATGAGACATCTAACTCCTTGGATGTCACTTTATATTATATTTTATGGGAAAAAATTTGATGCCCTGACAGGGTATGGGTGCCATACCCTGTCAGGCAACCAAAATATGATACCTCATAAAAATCAAGAGTAAATTTTTATAGGCCCTTTTCAATAAATAATAATAAGTTTTATTTTATTTTTATCTAAAAATAAAATAATTATTTTTGTTCCTAAATTTTTTTTTGTCAAAATCGTGAGCCTTCATCGTTTTGTGATTCGGAGGAGGAACTCTACCTTTCCGTTTTCGACCCCTCCCCTTAGAAAAATTAACCGCAGAATTCTTCATCTTCCCCGTCGTTATTGTCGTTTACCCTTATGCTCAACTTTGGGTCCAATTTCCATTTCTCCATGGCGATCTCTCGTTGTCTGTTGCTCTGTCTTTTGATCTCTGTTTTTGCTTCGTTTGGTTTCGCTGAGATCCGATACACGGAGATCCGATCCGATAACCGGCCAATCATCCCTTTCGATGAGTTCGGCTACACCCACATCGGCCGCCTCGAGCTCAACGTCTCCGGTATCAAGCTCTCCGACTCGAATCCCGACCTCGACTACAGCAAAATCGGCTTCTTCCGCTGGTGGATTCTCCAGGAACAAAAGCTTTGGGCGTGTCAAGATTTCTATGCATATGCTAACTCTCCTCTTTTCGCCGCCGCTCGGTCCTTTATCTCCCCACCCACCAGTATTAACGGCATTTTGCAATCCCAATTTGCTGATTGTCAATTTTGCTCTCTCTTTCTTCTCTAACCTTGACATGGTATCTGGCAATTGGAGAAGGGCTGAGTAGCATACAACTTCTCTTACAGTTAGGTACTTGTCAATAAATCATCTTGTGTTACATATGCCTGTTAGTGTTAATATCAAAATGAAAACCATGAATATTGGTTGAATGTTTAAAGACTATTCAAGTTCTATGCATTGCTATTACTATAATAATTATAGAGCTGCAACTTTGATTTCACTTACCGATGTTCGATAAGCCATGGTCTGTTTATGTACATTGATAAGAATGTCTCCCGCTTGCATTGTTTGAGGCCCAATCTCCCTGGAAAGAAGATTCAAAGGCCAAGAAGTTCATAATATATAACATATAGTTTTTGCTATAAGAACAAAAAAAAATCAGAGTACCCTGTTTAAGTATTGACTATAACTTTGAAATGCTTGTCATTGAGATATGAGACATATCAACAAACACCATCTGAACTATGACTCTGAAGTAGAACTAGTTTCTCATTTTCTCATTAACAACCTTGCCTTGTCATGGAAAGTTTTCTTACCTGCTTGTCATTTTGTTTGTTTCTTAGTATTTATTTCATTGATAATGGGACAAGTTTTGCTCTCTATCAACATCGAATAGAAAACTACAGGATTGTAATTAAAGTCGAAGATAATTTAAAGGGTATGGTAAAATTAGTTGTATAAAAATTTTCAAAGTTGAATGGATACTTGTTTGAAAACTCTTGAGGTGATGGAAGAAAGTTCTTTGATGAATACTCTTAGATGGAAACTTCAAAACAAACATGGAAAAAGACTATATGTCCTTCCTCTTGAATTCAATGTTTTGATAATTTTCTTGATTTTTGAGTGGGGAAGTTACTTTAGCCATGTTATGTCTCACCCAAGTAAAACATCTATGACCTCTAATATTCTTTCTATATTAGTTGGAGGTTTGGAGCTAACTCATTTTGTGTCTGTCCATGAGCAAAAATTTTACTAATGTAGTTTTATACTACAATATCTGATGCAAGTTTACCACATTTGAATTACAGATACATGGGTATGAATTTGCTGCATGAAATTGGCATCCCACGGTATGCCAAGCTCCTTTCAGTTCAAGGAGCACATTTACAACAAGTCATATAGTTACTCCTCTCCTCAACAAGTCATAGTCATCTTCTCCCTCCCTGTTGTGCAATGAATCTCTTCTCTCTATGCTTTCTGCGCGTGCGCTTGCCTGCTTCGGGCAGGGCTTTTTCATAGCATTTGAGCATGTTAGCTTGTTAATGAAATGTGTTGTTCCTCTCAGAATATTAAACATTTATTTGAGAAAGCTTTGGGGAAGGGTGTTGTTGTGTTACCCTATATTATAATTGAACAAATTGGTGATGGAATACTATATATTATACTATACTATTATATAAAAGTAGTAAATTTAAATGGACAGTTCATATATATTGGCAAGTTGCAATGGCAAACAAGATCATCTCAAACAATATATATGCTTCTCGTGGCATAAATATTCAAAATCAAAATTGCTTTCAAATCAAAATGGAATGGCCTCAACTTATGCAATAGTTTAAAAAAATTCTTGCCACTCCTAAAAGAAAAGTCATAGTCATTAAACTATTCAAACATGTCTAATCCTTTTGGATTGTTTCAGGCAATTCTTGGATGACTCCCATTATTTCCTACAAGAAAATCAAAGAAAAGAAGAAATATTCAGGTTTGAGGTGCAAAAATAAGAAATTGTATATAACAAACATTTTATTATTATACCGTGGAATCTGTAGGATGAGTCTCCAATATCATACTTCCTTGTCCTTGGTTCCAATTTTGAGGTGCACTCAAATTCTACATACACAAAAATATTCCAAGTCACTCATATTTCTAACAAGTAAAGAATACATAAAATTACTGTAACCAATGATTTTTACCTGATCCATACGAGCAGAAGAAAATGTATTAGTAGTATTGGAAACTGAAATTGCCTCTTGACTAGACTCAGACCTTCAAAAAAAATTTAAAAATATTAAGAACCAAAATACTTGTCATTATAATTCAAGACAATTTTAACATTACACACCTTTGCTTTCTTTTCGGGCATGTGGGCTTGGTGTGACCTTTTTTCTTACATAATGAACATTTTTTTGAAGTAGTCTTTTTCTCTAAAGCTCCTTTCATTCTAAGAGACCGAGGTCGACCTTTGGTGATCACACGAGGTGGATCAAGCACTCTTGTGGTCTGACTTACAAGATGATTCCCATGATCTTTTGAAACATCATCTCCAGGATCATTATTGTTTGTCAAAACATTAGTATTATCAGGCTTGTCATCTTCCAATTTCAAGGCATCAAGCTCCACAAATAATTTTGTCAAACCTCCAATTGCCACTTCATAATGTTTTTGAGATCTTGAAGCTTTTTCAGAAAGCTGTAAAGAGTGAACCATGATGCTATTAAATAGCGTCATCGAGGACTTTGGAGCATCCTTTTCCAATTGTTCATCCTGGTGGTTATCAATTGCTCCCTTTTTCGCATCTCTTGTCCATCGACTAAGAATGTAATCCTTTGGTAGTGAATGCACCTTTTTTTTTAATAAGAACCGTCAGCTGATGCCTGCAAAGGATGCCTACAAATTCAAACATGTGACAGGAACAAGTTGTAGATGTTGATGAGCTAACAAATGTCACGACATATTCAGGCTCCTCTTTTCCAAACTCATGGACTCTGTATTTGTACATTTGCTCATTCGCAATCTTTTCTGCAACATAACGTTGAGAATGAATCAGCTCATTTTGAAACCTTTTGAACATCTTTCTTGTGTAAATCTCTGAAGCCTCTTTCTCCATTAGATAAAATGTCTTCAAAATTGGCTTTGAATTCATAGTCTTGAAAGTTTTCTCCCTCTCTTTATTATATCTTGCATCAAGGGCTTTGTCATATTGAAGCACAAACTTACTCATTGGTGTGCTTGAATTTACATAATCTTTGAAATACTTGTTCATGCTTTCACTCCTCTGAGTAGTAGACATTCCAGCAGAAAAGCTATTTCGCACATATGCAGGAATCCATTTTTCTCGAATGGAATGCAACTTCTTGAGCCAACTATTTTCCTGCAAACCATACTTCTCAATAATCTTAGCCCATTTAGATTCGAATTCATCTGGAACCAATGCATAATGGATACACTGGAAAAAGTTATCCTTGAAATCATCAAATTGGTGGTACACATGACTGAGGTATTCAGGAGCTTTTTTTCAATGTGCCACATGCAGTAATGGTGTACAGTATTTGGCAAAACCCTTTCAATTGCATTAGTTATCGCTGCATCTTGATCTGTAATAACTGTTTTCGGGTGTTGCCCACACATTGCTTCCAACCAAGTGTTTAATAACCAAACAAATGTTTCTTCTGTCTCATCCCACAACAAAGCACAACCAAATAAAACGGATTGGTGGTGGTGATTAACACCGGTGAAAGGAACAAAGGGCATTTGATACTTGTTTGTCAAATAAGTTGGATCGAAAGCTACAACATCTCCAAAATACTTGTACGCCATTCTTGACCTAGAATCAGCCCAAAAACAATTTGCTAGCTGACCTTCTGAATCCATTTGTAGTGCATAAAAAAATCCTGGATTCTTGGATTGACATTCTTGAAAGTAATTAAGCATCAACTGTGCATCGCCTTTTTCAAGCTGTTTTTGTCTCCTATTGCTCAAGTAATTTTGTATGTCGCGCGAAGTTAAACCAACTGTATCAATTCCACCCGATTCAGTAGCCAAAACAGACATGATTTTACTAGGCCGAATTCCCGAATCATCAAGTACGTCAATCAAATTTCGTTGAGCTGTTGTCCTCTTTCTATGCACACGCAAAAATGAAGCACTCTTTGGAGTTGCAAGCTCATGGTTATGATCTCTTATAAATCTTGAAATTGACCATTTGTCATCAGCTTTCTTGGACACATAAATCATAGCTTTGCATCCGACTCGTGTCTCATCCGGTGGTGGTTGAACTCTATCTTCTCTCTCGAGATATTTCTTTGCACGGTGGCCTTCCTTTGAGCAAACAAATGCTTGACCAATGATCAATTTTGTTTTCCTGGACTTCGTTACGTCGCTCTTACGAATTCCAAATCCTTCACGCTTAGCAAACTTTGTATAGTACTCCAAAGCCTCTTCCAATGACTGAAACTCCATTCCAATGAAAGGCAATGAATACTCTTGATTATTATTTTTTTCATTGTGTCCCTCACAATTGTTATCAATCAACTCAGAAGCAGGTTCATTGCCATAGCTTGGGTCTATCCCATTAACATGAACATCAGATTCTTCAATAGCAGGAGTTGACATTAAAAGGCTGGAAAAAGAAAAAAAAATTCATAATCACATCGTCTAACATACAAGTTTCGCTTACATTAGACTTATCCAATTGTGGAGCAAAGTCACGAATGTATGTTATACATTTATGATTTATGATTTAAAGACTATAAATATTGGAATGAAGTAAATTTCCTTACACAATCTCCTTTTATTTACCCATGTCTTTCAACTGTTGTCATCATCCAAACGAGATTACAAAATTTAAATATATTGATTTTTTTTTCACCAAAAAAAATGATGCATGATGATAATGTAAGCATAGATAGATGACAATGCCAAATGATAATGTTACATGATGCATGTGATCATAGGCCAAGTAAAAATAAGCTTTTGAGACCAAATGAAATTAACCTTGTAGGGACTGTTGACAGTTAAATTAATGAGGACAAAATTGTTTCAAGTTTCAATAAAACCTCATCTTCTTTACTCTCTTCAGCTTTAGACATTCTCCTTTTCAACTCAAGACACAGAAAACTAAGAGAGAAAAATGAAGCATTTGGTTTGGGTATTTTCCTTGTTGTTTTGTTCACTGTGCATGTTGAAGCAGGGGATTACTCAGAACAAGAGGGACTCATTTCCTGTTGAACGGTAACCCTTACTATGAAAATGGTTTCAATGCTTACTGGTTGATGTATATGGCTTCTGATCCATCTCAAAGGCCTAAAGTCTCGGCTGCATTTCGTGAGGCTGCAACCCATGGTCTCACTGTGGCTAGAACTTGTGCTTTTAGTGATGGTGGTGGTTATAGACCTTTGCAGTATGCACCAGGTTCCCACAATGAACAAGTGTTTAAGGTATTTTTTCTACTTATTTAATCCCTAAATTGAGTTTATACATCTGTCATAGTTCATCTTTTAGACGATTTTGCATGTCTCTTTTGGAATTTTTTTTAAGGGGTTGGATTTTGTAATAGCTGAGGCAAGAAGGTATGGTATCAAGCTCATCCTGAGCTTAGTCAATAACTATGAGAGCTTTGGAGGAAAGAAACAATATGTGAACTGGGCAAGAAGTCAAGGGCAATACTTGACATCTGATGATGATTTCTTCAGAAATCCTTTTGTTAAGGGCTTTTACAAGAACCATGTAAAGGTAAGCCCAGAAAAAGTATATATATCATCTGTCAAAGTTGTAAACTTACTAGACTTTTATAAAAATTAAGAACTTCAGTTCGTATTGAATCCATATCTCCCATAATCATAATTTGAACATATGCAAGAAAATTTATATGAAGCTGTGAATTATGAACAATTATCATCACTCAGATAAATTCTAGTGAACCAGCAGATATATATACAGTATTCCAATAGCATATATATACATAGACAAAGTCTTAAAAGTTACTCCTAAACAAATTAAGTCTTTTTCTTAAATAATTGGCGCATGGCGACACCAAATAACCAACAAATTTGAAGGGAACGAGATGAAAAGTAGAAACGCATTTAAAAACAGATTTAAAGGGAGACAAATAGCTTACAAATCACTGTGTATCAAAAAGTCTAACAGGAGTGCGTTTCCTCGTCGGCGACGAGCTCTACGATTTTGCAATTTCCGCCGTCCCGCTTCTTACGTACAATGAAATTGACCAAGCCTAAAATTAATTATTTAAATTAATTATTTTATTTTTAGATGAGGTATAAAATAAAACTTATTATTATTTATTAAAAAGGGCCTATGAAAGTTTATTCTTGGTTTTTTATGAGGTGTCATGTTCTGGTTGCCTGACAGGGTATGGCAATATTTTCCCATATTTTATATGACAAGTTGACAAATAAAATATAGTTTTTAAAAGAGAAAAATTACAAAAACTACCAATCTTTGGTCTACTCAAACTTAAAATAATTTAGTAAGTAGCTTCATTATATTATAGAGTATTAGTAAAGCAACATGCTTTTCACGTTATTTTCATGAGTCATGACGAACAATTTTTTACTTTATATATGTAGAAAGTACTTCCAAGAGACGAGATGTATTTAATTTTTTATATAAATCTCGTAGTTACATTGAGTTGCGATTAATTTTTTCCAGTATAATTTTCTCAATTCATAAAATTTCAACTGAAGTCTTAAGAGACACAAAACCCTTTCTATACTTAACTCTAACATATATTGGTTATGTATGACTTATAACTTATAAGATGTCTAAATAATTTTTGCAGACTTTTTTTCAAAAAAATTTTTTTGCAGACTTGATTTTAGTTGTACAACTTTTACTTCCATCTATGGTTGGTTTAGTCATTGGAGAAACCCAATTTTTGTTTTGTTTATTGGAGAGCACATCCATGGACCATTAAATTTTACATTTGTTTAATATGGAATGATGTTGACTTGTACCCTCGTCACCTTATAAAAGTATTGCAACAATATCTCCAATCTCTCATCAATCTTCCATTTCTCAAGTCCCCACCAATTGCTCTCATCTCTTCCCAAATTTTCCAAGTTTCGTTTATATTCTTCCTCTAGCTAGATATTTTTCAACAGCATGCATAAATATGGTAATTAAGCTTATATATGTATAGTTAGAAGAATTAATTATTATCCATATATGTATATGCGCACTATATGTTTCTGATGGTGAAAGTTTTCTTGCTTTTTGCAACTTTTTCTTAAATATCTCTTGGCAGATGTTAGCCATGGTAGTAAAGTCATCGTCATTACCCGCATCCTTGCCGCCTCTGTCATCGGAGCCATGGCAGCAGCCGCCATAACTTACTACCGGCGCCGGCGAAAGAGTACTAAACCTGCTATCAAAGACGAAACCATCATTCCACTGCTAGGAAGAACAGAGTCCGGCCGTGTTGGAGACCTGGAAAGATTCTCCCATTATGTTGGTATACTCTTATAATAATATTAGTAATTTTTTAGCTGTACTTTTTGATACATAACAGATTAGCCCTTTTTTTATGATCTTCTTTTCAAAAAGAAATGTTAATTTTTCTTCTTTTCTGAATTTCTGGGGATTCATATATAATATGCAGCTAGGCAACTGGGATTTGCAGATGCAAACGAGTGCCCGGAACTGTGCAAGTTGGCTCTAAACTATTTGCAAAAACCCAAAGATTGTGAGGTTAGAATTTTTGAATATTTTACCAATGAAGCAGAAGCTGAGACTTTGTATGTAAAGCTTACGGAGGAGTTTGAGAGATGTATTCTTAGTTATTTTGCTTTCCATTGGCACCAAGCTTCTCACATGGTCAGCCAGGTATGAATTACCAGAAAAGAATTCATATTTTTGGATTAACAAAAACTTATTAATTAATTACCTTCATTTAACATTTTTTAATGATTTGATAATTATATAAATAAAACTTGGCAGGTTTTGAGTGTTGAATCTGATCACAAGAAAGCTAAGCTGAAGAATTTTGTAATGGCAGCTACAAGGTTAATTTAATAATTTCATTATCATTCCCATTAGGCATGTAGCTTTCAAATTTCAATGTTTACCACTAGCTAGTATTATTATATTTATAATATTTATTTTAATTATAATTATTGTTGTCTTAGATTAAATAATCATATAATTTATAATTAAAAACTTATTATAATCATTATTGGGTTTCCCTAAAACTCATCTGCTAGTTTTAACCTCCACCCACCGGCTACAACTACAATCATGAATATATAGTAACCCACCTCTCACCTAACCAATTTGAAATAAAATATTTCACAATATCCTCTGCATTATCTTCTTGAATTATGTCACTCAATCTTATAAATAAATCTTATTATTCTGTTCTCAATTCTCATTCTATATTATATATTAATCTAATTTATTGCAGACAGCTAATTTCTTTTGTTTTTTATGTAGTCAAATGGTAACAAATTAATTTTATAATATATTTACACCAAAAAAAAAACAAATTAATTTGATATATATTATATATACTATATAGTAGTATTTATTTTTTTTTATATGATTTATTATGATCTCATCGTTTCTATCTGTAACAAGAATATATATTATAAAGCATGTTTGGAGTATAGATACTAGCTAGCACATGATATATCGATGGATGTAATGTGTTTCCAATGGTATCACTTGGTGGGCAGCAAAGTAAAAAAGTAGGAAAATGCTAGTACAAGTATCACCATTCACAAGTTAGCTTAATAAACACTAAAAGATTAAAGATAGTGCTATAACTGTTAACCAAAAGGAAAAAAAGATAGTGCTGAATTTAGCTTTCTAATGTTGTCCATTAATGTCACAACACTAGAAAAAGATGTAAAAGAATTCCAATTCCTTAAAACCCCACTTATCTATTCACTTTGTCACATGAGTCATGACATATAGGTTGAAGTATCTAGAACATTTTCGCTCGAACTAATCATGCATTAAGAACATTTTGTTAGCCTAAGTAATTTTATGAATTTAAATTGATACTGGTAATTAAAGACATTTAGACTATACGGGTACTACAAGAATTATGGATTGAAGTTTTGATTATTTGGTTATGTTAGACAGAAGAGATTTGAGAAGGTAACCAAGGATTTAAAGGTGGCTCGTGTGTTCTCGACGTTGGTGGAGGAGATGAAAGCGATGGGACGTGTCGACGACGAATCCAAATACACAGACGTCATGGTTCCGGTGGCCCACAGCCAGCGGAGCCCCGTGCTGCTCTTCATGGGCGGTGGTATGGGCGCTGGCAAAAGCACTGTCCTCAAAGACATTCTCAATGAGTAAGTAACGATTCAAATTATTATTCCACTCAATAATTGCGTTGGTAAGGTAAGCAACATATAATATTTGCATATTTGTATAACTATCAAAGTCAATTTCAATAAAAAATTACTTTGAATGAAGTCTATAGTAATTATTAAAAGACATATATGAGTCATTGACATTTGACATTTTATACCCAATTTGTCATCATATATTAAATTGATCATCAGAATTCGAAGAGTAAGGTTCGAATCTCCTTTCTTAAATCGAGAAAATCCGTTTGTAATAAAGGCTAAGCATGTTGAATATGGGACAATATTTGGCAGATCCTTTTGGGCAGGGGCAGCAGCAAATGCTGTGGTGGTAGAGGCAGATGCATTCAAGGAAACAGATGTTATTTATAGAGCTCTTAGCTCTAGGGGTCACCATAACGACATGCTTCAAACAGCTGAACTAGTAATTAAACATAATCTCTCCAACATTACAGATTTTCGATGTTTCAATTGTTGCTTTGTTAATTAAACATCAATTTGCTACCTAAAATTAGGTGCATCAATCATCCACCGACGCCGCATCGTCGCTGCTAGTAACAGCATTGAATGAAGGTCGAGATGTGATCATGGATGGCACATTATCATGGGAGCCATTCGTTGAGCAGACGATTGCCATGGCTCGAAACGTTCATAAACACCGGTATCGGATGGGGGTTGGCTACAAGGTTGATGAAGATGGCACCATTAATGAGAACTACTGGGAACAGATTGAAGAAGAAGGGGAAGAAAATAATGCTAATGATCAGACTCATAGGAAACCATACAAAATAGTATTGGTTGGGGTGGTTTGTGATGCATATCTAGCTGTTGTTAGAGGAATAAGGTAATAATCTTAATCTTTCAGAAAATTTGTTTGTTCTTCCACCTTTGGGTTAATTTTGATTGGCTTATATTTGGAAATTAAATGTTCAACAGGAGAGCTATAATGGTGAAAAGAGCTGTGAGAGTAAATTCACAGTTAAAATCCCACAAAATGTTTGCAAGTGCATTTCCAAGATACTGTGAACTGGTTGACAATGCCAGGCTCTATTGCACTAATGCTGTTGGAGGCCCACCTAAGGTAAAAAAAAGCTTATTGTTGATTAAATAAAGATAATGTTGTTTTTCTTACAGTGGATCTCATTATATTAACATTACAAAGTGCAACATAAAGGGTCTTACCTGTCCTAATTTTTTGATTAAAGTCAGTGGAAAGAAAACTAACAAGAAAAATGTGAGTTAAAATGAATATAATATGATCCAATTAGTTGGAATTTTGGACCATGTGTAACCTCAATTTTGAAGATATTATCTTTCTTTTTGTTTATAAATCATGTGTACCCGTATCCATTTAACAGTTTACGACTAATTCTGATCATCTACCTTTGCTAATCAATTTTACCAATTAGCTTTTTGAGTTTTTTCTTTTGTTGAGTGTAAAATCTTACATATATAGTTACATGTTATAATTTTGTAACAAATGAATGCAGTTGATAGCATGGAAAGATGGAGACAACAAGCTGCTGATAGATCCAGAAGACATCAAATGCTTGTCAAATGTGAGCAAGTTGAATCCAGCAGCAGAATCTGTATATGAGCTTTACGAGGACCCAAATCCTATAGAAGAGCCTGGTTCTGTTTGGAAAGATATTGTTTTGTCCCCTTCAAGACCCGCAATTCAAGCTGAGTTAAAAGCTTGCATTGAAAGAATCGAAAAGGCCAACATTGAAATCAAAGAGTAACATCATCATGAACATAATAATCCAGTTTCAAATTTTTTCTTTAAATAAAGATTGTTTCATTTTGTTTTCTTTTCTGGGGTTTTCCCCATTTCTTTCTGATGAAATTTGTCAATGGGTGTTCATCTATCTATACAAGCAAATGAAGACTTTACAAATACTTGGGAGTTTCAGTTTGAAGTTACTGTAAAAAAGTGTACATACAAGGAAATCCTTGCTATTGCTGGACTCCCCATTATACAAAGGTCTGTTCCAAACTTCCAAGCTGTAAAACAAATAAAAATTAGCAAATTGAACCCATAAACACTATTTAGCAATATGGAAGTTACCCTATCTCCAAGAAATAAAACTATATTAATGCCAAAGTCACCTGCTACACTAGTAATGTTATAACCTATGGCAATCTGTTTTAATTTTGCTACTAATGTTAGAATATGCATTGCTGGAACACATCGGCTGTGATGTTTGTGGGGAACAAGAGTCATCGGCTTTCCATGTTTTCTTTAGGTGTAGATTCAGTGAGATGGTATGGCATATAAGGTTGGTCCTTGGGTTAATTTGTGTCTTGCTCAATGGGATTCAAATGGCGATTTTTGGGAGTTTTTCTTTGCCAAAACAGCTTCTATTGGTCAGCTAGATAAGGTGTTAATTACTTTAGGGCTCATTTGTAATAATAGAAATCCAGCTCTGTATGATCTAGTTTCCTCGTCTCCTTCAGCCCTTGAGTTTTCAGTTTCTTCCATTTTGGAGCAGGGGCAGCAAAGAATATGGTGAAATCTACTAAGCACCTGGTTTGGATTCCTCCTCCGAAGGGTATTCATAAAGTTAACACCGATGCTTCGTACATACAGGGGAAGCAGGATTGGGAGTGATGATCCGGAATAGTGATGGCGCAAGGTCATTGTTAGTGGCTCTCGATGTCTCAGTCTTATTTTTGACTCATTGTATGCTGAAGTCCATGCAATACTTGAGCTAGCAATTGAGAATGTGCTTGACGAATGCATCTTTGAAAGTGATTCCCTCTTGGCTATTAGTCGAATTAATTAGCAGGAGCCACATCTTTGGGAGTGGGTCATCTTATAGATGAAATTAGGGATTTGATAACCTTATTTGATTATTGTAATTTTCACTTTGTTCATAAAGAAGCTAAAGTTGTAGCACATAATCTATTTGAGTTTCGACAGGATTTTGTATGGTGCGAGACTATTCCTCCTGAAGTTTTGTAATCTCTAATTTATGTTTAACGATAGCAATTATATGATAAAAAAAAAACATTTGCAAACTTTATGTTATATATATTTGAATCAACTTTAAATTACAAAATCATGTGAAACATCTTAAAGATGCTAGTGGCAACATCTAAGTTTAATATCCAAAATAACATCAACACATCAAACTCGAGGTCAGCTCCAAATCCTCAAGCCTTCAGTTTACTTCTTTACAAAAGTCAATTCCTATGTCACTTCCATCGCAACAATTCCTTCTAGCGTGTTTTGAAAGTACGAGTGGTGGTGTTTTCTTGAGCTAGAAAAGTGATGTAAAAGTACCAAGTAAAGGTAACACTATTCGTACTTGCCTCCTTTATCTTCAAAAACTCATACTTTGAGTTCTAAAAGGAAAAAAAAAAAGAAACTTAATTAGTGTCATCTTTAAAGACAAAGATTTTGAAGAGATTTTAAAGAAGGAAAAAGAAAAACTTACATTCTTTTCATTGTAGGAACAGATGGCCATAAGACACATCGGGTTGAGCTCATCAAAAGATGTCTCCGGTAAGGGATTGGGTGACCCACAACCAAAATTTGCCAAGGGAGCGGGTGACCCACGGCCAAATGCCGATGGTAAGGGAGGTAGGTAAGGACCACCAAATCCCGGTTTTTCAAAAGAGAAAGGGGCGAAAATATCAAAACACGTCTTTGATAAGGGAGTGACCGTTCCAGGGCAATCGGACCGCCATGGGTCAAACTTCATTGGTAAGGGATTACAAAAGTCAATTCCTATGACACTTTTATTGCGACAATCCCTGTAAGCCTTTGTTTGGAAAGTACGGATGGTGGCATTTTCACGAGCTAGAAAAGTGATGTAAAAGTAGAAATTAAAGCCCGAACCAAGCACACTTGCCTCCACTACCTTGAAAAACACATACTTCGAGTTCTGAAAGAAAATAATCTTAGTTAGTGTTTTCATGTTTAAAGACATAAAAGATTTTGGAAGAGATTTAAAGGAAGAAAATAGAACTTACGGTCTTCTCATTGTAAGAACCAATGGCCGTAAAACAGTAAGGGTTGAGACGATAAAAACTCGTCTTTGGTACAGGATGACTCCGGGACCTCCATGGGTCAGAATCACCAAATCCTTCCTGTTTTTCAAAGGGAGTGATTGATCCAGGCACATTACCAAATCCCGGGTTGAGACCATCAAAACATCTCTTTGACGAGGGTGTGAAGGGAGTGATTGACCCGGGAATGTAAGGAACACCAAATCCCTGTTTTTCAAAAGACAAAAATAATTACTCCTATAGTTTTAATCAATGATGTTATTATAAGATAGATTCAATTGTCATAATTATTATTGATCTTAATGTGCAGCTATGACCTTCAGGGTTAAGTTTAGTTCCTTGAGTGCTGCTATATTTCACTACAAGAAATTACCAGCTTTGTCATGATCAGCTTTGAAACGAAATTTTCCCAGTGGCGAAGTAGCCACGGAGTTTGCAACGGGAAAAGCTTTACCCACTTCGAAATCCGCGACTAAACGTAACAACGGGGTATCTCGTCATAAAATCTGAGTTCTAACTGGTACACATTGAGAGGAGAAGGATATACCGTTTCAAATACCGTGCCTATTAATCACGGGATTTGCAACAAACATTTTGTCACAACTTTTCCCACGTCTTTTGCAAATACCTGTGGCAAATTTCGTGACAAATTTGATTAAATTTCCCGTGGGTAAGCCCGTAGCAGATTTAATTTTTATTTTTGAATAATTGTTTGAGCTAAAACGTTGTTTTGGGTGTATTACCACAAAGTGTTCCATCAGAATTGCTTTCGGATGAAGAAGAATACGAATCTGAAGAAACATCGGATGATGAAGATGATGCAAACCCTTCTAATGGTTACTAATCTTTGTTGGTTTCACTTGTTTGATGGAATATTATAATTGTTTGATGAAATTGTGTATTACAATTGTTTGATGGAATATTATATTATCTCAAAACTCTATAATGTCCCCAAAATTGTAAATTTAATTGAATCTTTACACAATGTCATAATATACAAATGTGTAAGTAGTGTGTTCATAGATAGTATTACAAATACATTTAGCCGCCAATTAAGTCTAGTTACAATTTTGATTTCCACTTCCCAAACTATTTTACATTAAATTCTACATCAAATACTCGAGCTAAACACAGTAGGGTACCATAAAAACCTTTAATTTTATGAGAACTTCAAATTATCTTTGTTTAGGGTAAAATTCTTAGACATGAATTCTATATGTGTCATGGTTTTTGAAACGGTTTTCTTAAAAATCATGGGAAAATTCATGGCTATTTGGCACGGTTAGTGGCAACATCTAAGTTTAACATCAACACATCCAACTCCACATCAGCTCCAAATCCTCAAGCCTTCAGTTTACTTCTTTACAAAAGTCAATTCCTATGTCACTTCCATCGCGACAATTCTTCTAGCATTTGTTTTGAAAGTACGAGTAGTGAGTGGTGACATTTTCTCGAGTTAGAAAAGTGATGTAAAAGTACCAAGTAAAGGTAATACTATACGTACTTGCCTCTTCTATCTTTAAAAACTCCCGCAAGCAATATGGAAGTTACCCTATCTCCAAATCCAATCAAATAAAACTATATATTAATGCCAAGGTCAAAAGTAACTCCTCAACTTTTTGAACTACTAATGTGCACAAGTTCACAATTATTAATGAGCATTTGAATTGTAGCCGTATAAACAATATATTATGGTTCAATGCCCCAATCCAAAAAAATGAAAACTAAAAATCAAAGGGGGGTTTTTGGAAAAAAAAATCAGAGGGGGTTGATTCAAGCAATTAAGACTCAGATATTTTGTGTGCTTCATTTAGATTTGAGTCTCTCTAATTATGCTCCTTTATCGATTAGTAATTTAGAAGTTCGGGATATGATGAAAGTCTAATGAATTTATAAATCTCCCGACTTGTCTGTCATGACCTTAGAGATGGATTGCCTTTGTGCTCCTAAACTGCTTCTACCAAAAGATATGAAAATTAAAATTAAAAGAAAAAGAAAAACCAAAAGGAAAAAAAAAGAAAAGAAAAGAAAAAGAAAAAGGAAAGCCAGTATAATTGTTGCTTGGGCTTTTATTGGGCCATAACTGAATAGGAAGAATGAGAAACTATAAAGGCTCTGACCAAACTTGACGCTTTTCTGAAAGACTACCTTGTAACCCAGACGAAGTTACAGGCCCAAGCTCAAATTCCCTAATTGTCAAATAACAAAAATCACAGGCCCTTAATAGCAAAAAATGTTTCTGAATCCGATTTAGGGTTTTCAGCCATATATATATAAGCAACTTATCAAAAACCTCGCTACTTCCTGCACCTCCTCCCGAAAAAACCCTAGCGGCTACAGCTCCAGTTTCAGAACTCAAAACTTTCAACCATGGTAAAGTCTCTGCCTTTATTCTTCTTCTCTATCTCTCTGTTATCTTTTTTCTTTTTCTTCTTTAGTCTTACTTTGAGGTGAATGGGTAAATGTGTGATAGGCGGATGTGGAGACAGAGGTGGCGGCGGCCGGAGTGCCCAAGAAGAGAACATTTAAGAAGTTTAGCTTCAGAGGCGTTGATTTAGACGCTCTCCTTGATATGTCCACCGATGAGCTTGTCAAGCTCTTCACCGCTCGTGCTCGCAGAAGGTAATAGCAAAAACCCGAATTCATTTTTCACATACAGTTTTTTTTTGTTCTCTCTTTTATTATTTAGAATGATATGAAATGGGGTTTTGCTTGTTTTCATTACGTGATTATAGGTTCCAGAGGGGTCTCAAGAGAAAGCCCATGGCTTTGATTAAGAAGCTCCGCAAGGCGGTAATTGAATCTTCACTCTTATCTCTCGTTTCTTGTTTTTAATCAATTATAGTTTTAGGATTTACCTTTAGATCTGAGTTTGATTTTTAGCTACTGGGGAGTGTTCTTTTCAATCAATTATAGCTGTAAAGATTGGAGCTTTGCTTTAGGCCCTGCTGATATCATGTTCTTTGAGAAGTTCAATTTTATTCTACTAGACAGCTAGGATTAGAGAATTTCTCATGTTTAGGATATGTCTCAATATCTCATTTTTGGTTTATCATTTTGCATAGTGAGTCAATTATTGTTCAAAATGTATTTGTAGTGAATATTAGTAGCTGAAATTGAGCCGCTCTTGCGGTGTGTGTTGATGGGAATGTTATTTTTACTGCCTTTAACAAAAGTAGATTGCTTTAAGTTGATTGATTATGTTTCAAAATTCAAATGTTCTCTAAAAGTATGACTAGGAATTACAGAATACATAGTTCTGGTTGAAGAACTGCCTTTGTTCTACTTACTCTTAACTTGTGTTTTGTATGAATGAAAACTATCCCCTACATGTTTTCGCCTTTGATAAGTCTCAGCTCTCTTAGTTGTGTTCCAACAGTTAGAGATTAGTTTCATTCAAGTCCTAGTAGATAGAATATATTGGTGAATGCTTTTGATATCAGGAGGACCTGATCCTCATTGGAGTATCATTACAGAACCTTTTATTTATTGCTGATTTATCCTTTTACTTGTTGCTTGAGGGAAGATTATGTTTGATTGAACACCAATTCTGCTTGTGTATATTCTATTTGAGTTGATCAGCATACTTACATTCTATCTTATGCTTTGATACCTTGAATCAGAAAAGGGAGGCCCCACCTGGTGAGAAGCCAGAACCAGTCAGGACCCACCTGCGTAACATGATCATTGTCCCCGAAATGATTGGAAGCATCATTGGTGTGTACAATGGCAAGACATTCAATCAGGTTGAAATCAAGCCTGAAATGATTGGGCACTACCTTGCTGAGTTCTCCATATCATACAAGCCAGTTAAGCACGGTAGACCTGGTATTGGTGCTACCCACTCTTCAAGGTTCATTCCTCTCAAGTGAAGTCTTTTCCTGCAGCCTGGGTGTTACTATGGAGAAACGTTTATGTTGATCAAATTTTGTTTGTTGCACTCTTAGTTTCTTTAATGAGAATTTCATGTCATCTTGATTATTATATTAGATAATGAAACTTATGTTCTAAAGAGGTGCTTTGAATGATACATTTGTTTTTATGTTAAGCTAAGAATGTCGACAATTTGGTATTTACATTTTTTGTCCACAAGGTCTTTAATGTCTCATATATATAGTTTCTCAAGTTTCATCTATACAATTGATTCTATGTGAAAGGTATTTATGGTTGCAAAGTAAAACACCAAGAGAGGTGCAGGAAATTCCCATTATTCCTAATATGGTAGATCTTTTAACTTATAATCTTATAGGCTCTGCTCAGGGACTCAGGGTTGTATACACAATTTGGTTAAGAAGGAGGTACTTCGTTTATACTGTTTCCATGGATTTTGACAGAGTTGTTGACTTATAAGACATATTCAGTTCGAACTTTCCCCTTGCCATTTTGAGTACTTTTGTTTCCGGCGGTGCCAAAACCCGACGGGATAGTCACCTTAATGTGCAGCAGTAAACTTTGGCTGACCCTGACCGTCTGGTTTTAAAAAATTCAGTGAAGTGAAACAGAAACAGCAGTCGCATGATCTCACTTCAAGTTTGGTTCCATTATTTATTAGCAAACCCAGTCAGTTGTCAACATGCCGGCACAGTCAATTTTGTTGAACATAAAAGCTTCTAATCTCTTTTGGCAAGTTGTCTGCAGAAAAAAGGTTTTTAGAACAACTTTAGGCTGAGCACTGTAATTCGTATTCACTGTTAATTCATTCACCATGATTTTGATCAAAGATATAAAAATCAAATGGATAAAGAAAAAGGAAGAAAGTGAGGTAAAATGATGAATATAGAATAGATGCAACATGAATCTCCATTGAAATACTGTAAATTCTCAATACATTTTCAAAACACCAACGTCAGGAGAAAGCGACTAGCCTTCACTAAATGAGTAAATTAAAACCCGAATAGCAACTAGCATAAGCTAACGTGTACAATTAAGTAAACAAGAAAAACATTATAAACACAAAAAAAAAAAATGATAGTCAATTCAAATTCAGAAGGTGAGAAACATTTTTAAAACAAGAAGAATTCAAGCCAAATGATTTTGTAAACTAATAAATTGACCCATATTTCCCACGTTTTTATACTTTAGATTTATCATATATACCATATACTACCAAATTCTGCATATTATGGTCAATTGACTAAAATATTCTTGTGGGGTTTGGCCCTTTAATTCTACTTTTGTTGCCACCATGTATGGTTTTGCTTGGTGCAAAATTAGAAAATTTGATCAGCGGCTTTTCTTTTTTATCCTTTTAGCACCTGCTCCATTGTTCCTGAAGTTTCCTCTCAGCTTCTTGCACTGTTATATTTACAACTTTTTCTACTTCGGCAGCTCGTATCTGTCAAAAAAAGGGGCAAACATGACTTCAATTGTTACTCTTATTACTACTAATAATAATTAATTACTACTAATTATTAATAATATAAACAATATAGTACGAGTGTGCCCGGGACTAATGAAATTGGATGATGATTTGTGCTTAAAAATATCATATAATTATAAACACAACTAGACTATACTAAAATTCATTTAAATATTAATTAACTTTTTTGAAGAAATATATATATGTTACACAGTAATATCTTTAATTATATGTAAATTGTAATGATTGAAGGAAAGAATATATATGATAACTAATAAAAGAGATAAAGAATGAATATATGTATAGTAACCTGAGTTCCAATGTCCATGACAGCAAGGAATTCTTGAGTTGTAAACTTTGACTGGATCATTCTTGGGTTTAAATCCATTGTCTTCAAGCATTTCAAAACCTGCAACATTGAATCAATCCCACACATCGGATTGTCTATCTTTACTGTAATCTTGGTTCCTTCATGATCATTTTTCTCTTCATAATTCATTGCACCCAAACTTGCCTGCAGCTCGTAGTTTCTATTCTCTAAGTCCTTCTTTAGCCATTCCAGCTCTTGAACTCTCCTAGTAGCCGTTTGAACTATCGAGTTCTTATCGTTCTGCCATGAAAAAAAAATGAATGGAAATTAACACAAATTAATTAACAACCCTTTGCCCCAAATTTGACTGTTTAAGTAATTAATTATAAATTAACCAAACCTTGGTGCCACGAGGGAGCTTATCATGCAAAGCAATGTAGCTTTGCCTCTGCTTTTGTCTTCTCATTCTCTCATTCATCATGTGTCGAAAATTATTCCTCTCTCTATCAGAGTCTCTGGTTTCTGTAGTCGGTTTAGGCCAATGCCAACTCTCCTTCAAGAATTCAATCATTTTCTTGTTCATGTTTCCAGAATTCATCATCATTCCACCATTACAATTACCAGTTGCAGCACTCTGGGACCCAAACTCGATTCTGGGTATGTTTGAATATGGAAGAAAAGCAGTTTGTCTAACAGCAACAGGTGGAGGCGGAGTAGTTTCATACCAGAAGATTTCACCCTGAAGCAGTTGCATGATAAACTGATCCATCATGGGATTTTAGTTTTTTAGGGAGGGAATTTCGAAATTTCTATATTTCAAAAAGGTTTATATATTAACGGCCATGGATTGCCTTGAAACTCATTTAGGACATAATAGAAACGTGGTCAAATTGTATCCATTAGAATTTTTTTAATCTTCAGTTTTGGGTCCTGGGGAAGAAATGGTCCCTGGTCAAAGGGTTTTGGTTGAAATGGTAAGGGATTTCCGCGCTTAGTTTATTATTAGCCCACACGAATTGGCCATTGAAACTTGGTGGCTGGGGGACCCCAATTTTGGTTTCTTTTAACAATAAATTAATAATAATGAAATTAAATCTAGTAGTATTAGCTTCCTCAGGGCCTTATTATCATACGAGTTTTGTTACATTATCAGCAAAATTGATCTGAAATTTGGTCCCCATGTTTAAAACATGAGAGGACTAACAATGACACGCTATGTGGGACAAAATTCTGATCAGTTGTGTGAGATTTTCCTTATCATACAAACACATACAAGGTTTTTGAACTTTTGTCGGAAAATCATGTTGTTCGGGGCTGCTTCTCCTGCAACAGTAAATTGGACAAGTGAAGATAAGGTGACCAAGTTTGACTTATGCTCCTTTTCGACTTTTTGAAGAACTACTAGTATTACTTTTTAGGACTTACTAATCATAGTCTCAGAAGATATTGGAGAATTAGTTCCAGAAAGATGGAACCAATTACCAGCAGATCATTTATTGCCCAAGAAAACAGAAGAAATTTCTTACATTCATGATCAATTCATCAATATCTTCTTAAATCCTTACTGTAACAAAACAATGAATATAACTGGTTTGCAGCTATCAATCATCAATACAGAATAAATTTTAAGCCTGATGACTCCCAGTCTCCCACAGATAATATAATAGTGTAAAAACTTTATCTGCTATATATATATGAGTAATCAATTCTGAACATGGCTTGGGAAATCAGAGCACTGATTACTTTGCTGGTCTTGCTACTTTTTCTATACACAATCTGCAGGAAGAGATTTGTACATAATCAAAGACGTTTTAAGATGTTATTGCCTTGCAATTCCAGTATTGCTGATCATTGATCATCCATCACTTCCCAGTAATTTAACCCATCATCTGCTTTCATCTGCTTTATCTTGTTCGACAGTTTCATTGCTTGCTGTAAGGAAATATGTCTGGGCAAGTGGTCAAGGAACATCGGCTTCTATTCATGATCCCTGGTGTTGGTCATCAAAAGGAAAATTTGTTTCCATGTGGAGTTTGTGAATTAACTTGTCATCTTCGTCTTCGCCATCATTTTCACTGTGATATGTCTCAAGATATGCGTCATCTCCCTCGTCCTGTAGAAGGAAGAATAAAGATAAGAAACAACCATTAGATCGACTATCTTAGATGAAGCAGCAGATCTAGAGAGGAAACTATATATACCTCCGCTTCCGAGTCATCATCATCAGTAGGATATGAAGAATCTAGTCTGTTATAAAACTCCTCATCTCCTTGGTCTTCCATGCTGCGCATTTGATCCTATCAAAATTGCATGAAAATATTAATGTATTTATATTCTTGGACACACTGGGTAAGCAACAAACAGCAAAAGCTAATATACAGAGAACATAAGAAAACCATACTATTTCAGATCTGATTTTCTCCACTTTATCCTGCAGCACTGAAATATGCTTCATGAGAGCCTGTTAAACAGAATAAGTAGAAAAATGAGTCACTCCAGAGGTGTCGGCCATTTTTAAAGGTAAACTAATAAGGAGTTTTACAATAAAGGTTAATGGACATGCTACATAGTTCCATATTTTCCAAGGAAGGAATTTCTGAGAGATACCTCGCGTCTTTGAAGTTCGATCGAACGTGCCAAAGCTCTCCTCTTTGTCAAAAGATTCTTTGGCCTCATTGTAGAAGGTCGTTGATAATCATGTCCTCGGTATACAACTATAGCATATCCTTTGGAGACTTTATCAACTGAAACTAAAACTCCACCGCTTTCAGCTTCAAGAGCTAAAGCAACCTTTTTTACCTGGTCAAAAGTTTTAGCCTTCAAAATGATCTTAACCAACTCCCTGTATTTCCAGTGCAAGTGCATGTTTTCTATAGTACCATCAAAAACTCCACGTCTACCTGAAGCAAGAAATAAATTCCCATAAAAATCTCAGACTGACAAGGAAGATTGTCAGAAAACTCTTTAGAATGAGGAATACCAAGAAGTAGGAAAGCCTTCATCCTCAATCCAAGCTTGCGAAACATAAACCTTTCCTCATCAGTAATGCTTTCTGGATCTGCCTGCCTGTCTGCTGGTTTTAGATAATACTCCACCTTAGATAAGGCTCGTTCAGCTTTCGATACCTTTCGCTCAGCCTGATAGGCAAAATTTTCTTTTCAAATCTATTTACCATATAAATATACATATTCCAGGTAATGGCAAGATGCATAAAAATAAAGCGACTGAAGATTCAGGGAACTCACAAAAGCTAGGTTCTTCTCAAGTTTCCTCATTAGGTTGGCATGCCTCAAGATTTCTGCTTCCTTCATCACTTTTTCCTTATGATGATCATCCAACCTCTTTCCCCATCTGGCATCCGCATCCAATGTTTCTCCAAGGGTACCCGCAGGTCCTAATTGCTTAGGTACTTCAGTTTTTGGTACAAAGAAAGCTGCTGCTCTTAACCGTGCCTGCTCCTCCTCATCTTGCAGGGACGTTGCCATTCTCTCCCTTTCCAATAATGCTTTGGCAAGATGTGAAGACACAAAGTTCTTTCCCCTGTAGAAGACCAAAAAGTCCCTGTGTCTAGAGAGAAGCACGCCCCCTGTCAATTTCTGCAGCCAATCAACAGATGTATATCAACAACTGTTCGATCTAGTGTTTCCAGAAACAAAATATGTGTATGTAACATGTTTATCAAATACAAATGAATACTTAAGCTTTTTCCCCTAAAACGTTTTGGAGTTTGGTAGATAGAGATAAAGACATAGGCCAGAAAGAAATAGAATAAGAATATCGGAGACTGGTTCACATAAACATTACAATTGAATAATTCACAAAATTTAGCTTAATGACCTTGATTTCGTCAGCCATTCTCTCACTAGTAGTCAGTTGAACTCCTCGTTTGAGTGCAATCTTTGCAATAGAACTTTTTTCCCACAATTTAATCATGGCCACAGCAAGACCTTGGAGCTGCCTACTTCTACCTGGAGATGCATACTTCATTAGACATTTAAAACAACAATCTTCAGACCACATGCTGTGATTCAGGAAATAAAGCATACCTATAGCAAAGTGTGGAGGAAGAACTCTGGCAAGTCTCCTCAAAGATGTCGCTTCCATTACACCAAGAGCAGATCTTACTCCGTACGGAAGTACTCTAAATGGAGGCTGATATCCAGGAACTAATCCAGGTAGCAAATCTGCATCCACTGGTAACGGATTGCATCCTGCCCAATCTGTGTACCTGGGACCCAGGCCCTCTAAAAGCTTGTCTACTTCATCTTCATAATTTGTTTCAGGCAATGACTCTGTATGCTTATATTCCTCAACACCAGTTTCCAATTTTGCTGGAGCTGAAACCGCATCTTTATGAGGAACCAAGTCAGAAGTATCCATACTTTTATCAGACACGGAAGGTGAGGGAATTGTAGATAGACGTCCTGCATCTTCATTTCTCTTAAATATACGTTTATCCAAATGCACTTTAGGAACCTCATAACTCACGCCTCTATATAAAGAAACAGATGTCCCGGACCTCCAAATTACCAATCCTCCAGTTTTTCTCTTCACAAATGAAAAAATGTGAAGGCCAAATTAGCAAAGGAAAGAGAAACTAGCTATTCATACAGATAAAGAAAGACCGTATTAAAACATTCTTACATATTATCATGGCCTAAAGTCATAGTACTACAATATATTTATACTTCCTTTATATTGTAAGATCAGATTACTGCCCAACCAGAAGTATGGAGTAAATATGACATTAGAAAATGAATATATCATATGTTCTCAAAGAGATCAAAATTCAGTTTAGGTAAGGACTCAAAATATATATATACTTAACTTCACATAGTCATATATCAATGTGGTTTATTCCTCTCTTATTTTGACTAAATTGCTATATTCTCTACAAACTAGAAAGAAAACAACTAAACTAAAACAATAATAGTCATCAGAATCAAACCTCCAATATCTCATGCATTCTTTTCATATTCAGAGCAGGTGCCCCCTCAATCTTTAACCTCACAATCTCCGCCGTCTTCCATCTCTCATGAATTGTATCCACCACCTCTTGAGTAACACCAGAACCCTTAATTCTCATCTTACTCTTTGTTAGAAATGTCAAGTTCCTTAACCTCCTAAGTTCACCCTCAGGCAGTGTCAACTCTGCCACTGAAGTTTTAGCATCTCTTCTCGCTGTCCACCTCTTCTCTTCCTCCTCCTCCTCAACTTTTCTCTTTTCCCACGGAAACCTCACTTCCCCATTACTTCCAAACACATTTTCCACCCCCAAAGGCGATTCCTTTGAAAACCCACCTCTAGTATTTGGTAACATTCCTTCTTCCACATAAAAAATATCCTCTATAGACCCTTTTTCAATCACTCTCCTTGGGTCTTCCTCACCCTTCTCTTTCTGCTCGTTTTCCTCTCCAATGTATCCGAATTTCTTCAATTTCTCCACTATTTTCTCCATTGTACTACTACTACTACTAGCACTCCCATTATCATCACTCTTTGAGTAAGACAATCTCCATAAATTCCCATTTTTTCTATAATTGAACACTGTTTTGGGTAATTTAGGACCATTTCTTTTGTGGGGTTTGTTCCAGTTATCCAACCAATTACTTCGAAAAGTGGGATCCTTGGTTGGAAAAGCTTTAGTTGCATAAAAAGTTAAGGATTTGAGAGGGAAATTTGATGAATTGTACCTGAAAAACGGGAACTGACGGCCATGGAACTTGGAGAGAGAGGACTGAAATGAATCCAAGAAGGTTGCTTTTGTTGTTGTGGGATGGAATTGGCGAGTGGGTAATAGAGTCATTGATTACATGAATGAAAAAATTCAATCATAAAAGAATCAGAGGGAACACGAGTCGAGATTTGGAGGTTTTGGGAGGGTTTAAAGGCTACGGTGTTGAGGATAGTTTCTTGAGGTCTCTCACTGCCTGACTGGTGATTATTTGTTTATCTATGGGCGGGCGGGGATGAAATATCTTATGTCTCTCAACTCTCAATCTCTATCTCTCTTTTTACCTTTATAATTCTTTTTTCCTTTTGTCTTACTTGAGGTGAATGGGTAAATTTGTGACAGGCTCCGCAAGGCTGTAATTCAATCTTCATCTATTGTTTCTTGTTTTTAATCAATTATATATTATTACTAGTAATATGCCCTCACGTTGCGAGGGTTGTGTTTAGAATTTCTACTAATCATTTAATTATTTAAAAATGATAAATTTTTATATATAGTTATGATTTCTTAAAAATTATATGTATTATAATTTAAAAATAATGTGGAGAGTATTTTACTTTAAAAAAATAGCAAGCCAAATGAAATTACACACCTAAGTGCATAAAATATAAGAAATGGCCATCTATAGTTGCAAAATATATATAATGACCTACCTATAAGCTATAACTGTATGGTATATTAAATACTTTTTTTATATACTGAAAAAAATAGTTTTTTTTTTGAAGAGTGACTCTTAAAAAAAAACCCTAACTATACTCATAATATGTACGATACATTCCATATGTATTTATCCATTTGATTTATGAAATGATTACTTGTAAGAAAAATATCAATATATCATCATGTAATAAAAAAGAGTCTCGGATGCCTTTCAACCAAAATTATAATGTATTGAATACTTTGGTGAGTAAGACATGAACTTTTCATACAAATAATTCTCCAACGTTGCACCTAAAGTTAACTTGAAAATTAATGAATAATGAAAATCACTCACCAAACCAAGTGTGCTGCTTTGTAATCTGGATATATACCGGGTGGGAGACAAAAAAAAGTTAACTTGAAAATTAATGAATAATGAAAGTTTTTCACCTGATTAATAAAATGAAAACAATTGGAAATCAAAGAAAAATCTAAATAATCTAATGAGAGGATTTTAAGAAAATGATTTATTCATCATCTTAATAAATGCATTGTGACTCTTGAAGGAAAAATATTGATATAGGAGCAACAACTTAGAAAAAAAATTAAGAATTACTATATTTTTAGGTAAATGAATAGTTTTTACAAATAAAATTTAAGAAGAAATACAATCCAGACTTAAAACATTAAGGAGTTCGGCTATCCACACCAATAATTCTTATGTTAATTCTAAATTATATATTGATTTAAAGAATACACTAACTCTATTCCATCTGTCTTGACATGAGGAAGGAAAAAAAAGAAGAAGAGAGGAAAGTCATCTTGGTTGCCTCTATATGTAATATGTCATTGGTGAAAAATGCAAAGCATTAGTTATAGGATTGTGCATCTCCCTTGACGTGAAACTTTATGAGCCTTTGGAAACCTATTTCAAGGCTTGTAGTGTAGCAACTTCTTCTTCCACCATCTCAATATTCCCATGTTTCTCAAATTTTGAAGAGAACACCCTATAAATGACATTGTGATTCTCTTATGACTAATCTAATTTCTCCATTTTCACAGGAGTTGTCAAAGAAGTAGTTATATACACAATACAAAATTGTAACAACAAAAAGGATTTAATAAGAATTAATACATAATCATAAATAAAAGGTATATAGAGCAATCATAACTTCCAAAATAATTAAATAGGCAAAATAAAGGTGATTTAAATATTGGGAAGTTGGAAATAAGACATTGAAATAGTATTAATAGTATTATTACTTTATTTTAATGTAATATCTAAAGTTACAAAACAATTAATCCAATTAATAAATTATATATTGTAACAATAACCTTAAAGACCCAATTGTTATTTGGCACATTAACTTTCCAAAGGGAGCCAAGAGTATTTGCATATTTTTTTGGTGAAATATGAAGAAAATTATGATCATTAATTTGACACAAATAATTATTATTAGCTTATAATTTTTTTCTAATGATTTTTTTATAAAAAAAGAAAGAAAAAACTTCCACTAAAGAAAGAAGTAATTTTAAGCATAATTCTTTATAAATTCTAGAACATGATTATTAAATAACTTTAAAATTAATTTCTCCCTAAACTACCCCTATTAACTCACAAAAGTAATTTTAATCTTTTTATATAATTCATTTGAAATCTGAATTGATATAGATGGAATGTAACTTATCTATTCTTACTATACATAATTCATCGAAATTTAAATTGATATAGATAAAAAAACGAGTTTAATGCATAAAAAGTAAGAAAACTTATCATACACCATCCATTCATTAAAAAATTAGATGAAATCCAAAAGGGAAGAGAGAGAAAAAAAAACCTAAAACAAAAAAAATAAAGAATATTGAAGGAGAAAAACTAAAATATAACAACAACCTTAGAGAATGGGGAATTTTCTCTATCGCTGGGTTGGGTTAGGAGAAAGAGTGTTTCTAATATATCAATTGTCTACACCTTACTTTTTTTAAAATTGTCACATTTTGATATGAGAAGAAAAATGAAAAAGACCCTAATATTAGTTACAAATACAAAAACTTAATTTAACAAATACAATGAATTAAATATGATAAAAAAAAATTATAAGTACAACAAATTATACATCTAAGATGCTAAACAAAAGTCAAAAAACATGAAAATGAAAACATTAAAAACATTTAGTAAGCGAAATATTCTTAGAATAGATATTTAAAATGAAATATGAATGAATAGAATAAAACTATTGAAAATTGATGAAAATAATAAATAGATTTTGCAATACCAAAATTTAGAATGACATTATCAATCAAAAATTGTAATATTCCTTAAAAAAAGATTGTAATATATATTATAATAATATTGTACTATTTATAAAATCTATTCTACATCACCTTTCTTTGCCCAAGAAATATGATAAGAACATAGAAGTTTCTTAGTATATAGAAATTTGAAAGAGTTGAGAGAAATATAACATGAGAAATAGAGAGCAAAAAGGGAAAATTCGTTTTGAAGAAAAAAATGGTGCAAGTAAAAGACTGGTTTAGGCAACCTATATATAGGCTAAAAATTAACGTTACAATATTTTGTAACCCCCAAGTTAATCATTTTGTAACCTTCAAAACATTTTAAAAGTTATTTTCTATTTGTAACTCACAAAATATTTAAGAATTTATAACTCATGCCATAAAACCCTTTTGTAACTACCACTAATTTGTAACGTTTCCACTTTTAATAAAAATTCTCAAGTATAAAACCTAATTATTAAATAACTTTATCCCAAAATTACCCCTATTAACTCCCCAAAGGAGCCAAGAATACATATATATATATATATAGATATATATATATATATATATATAGTTTTAGGCATAGTTACCGGCATCCCTCATACCCCGCGATCCACGTTCCGAATTTGGGTACATTTATGTTTGGGACCCCGATTTGGATCCATAAAATTGACGTTCCGAATATATATATATAAATTGAAGAAATTAAGGTTAAAAAAACATAAATTGATACAAATACAATAAAAAATAAGTTTATTAAGTTAATTTTTCTAACAAATTTGACTTTAAAATACAAAAGTTTCTAATATATTAATCTAAAAATGACCATTTTGTGTTCTTACTTCTTACGTTTCAATTTTTATGTAAGTGACCCAGCTAAATTTAATTAATTTATAGAATTTTTGACTATATTTAAAAGAATGCATGATATAAATTATTAACGACCCTAAATTTATTTTAAAATGTACCGCATCGTACCGAATAAGTATACCCCCAACGTATTGCATACCGGTCAAGTAGTGATCCTTGTTCCCGTTCCCGTTCCACGACCCAGATCGTACCCCGATCCACATAACAATGGTTTTAGGTTAAGGTTGGTTTTTTTTTTTTTTTAAATCAATTACTATATATTACCTGAGAAGTTCCTGCTGACTGATAACATTTTACTTGAGAAGTTCAAGTTTATGGTACTAGAAAGCTAGGATTAGAGAATTTCTCATGTTTTGGTTATGTTATGTCTCAGTATCTCATTTATGGTTTATTTATCATACTATCATTTATCATTTTGGATAATGAAAGTCAATTATTGTTCAAAGTTTATTTGTTGTGAATCCTAGTAGCTGAAATTGAGCCTCTCTTGTGATGTGTGTTGATGGGAGGCCCCACCTGGTGAGAAGCCAGAACCAGTCAGGACCCACCTGCGTAACATGATCATTGTCCCCGAAATTATTGGAAGCATCATTGGTTGAGAAGCCTCTATCTGAAAGGTTGTATGGCTGCTCACGTAAAAGACTGGTAGTGGTGCTGGAAATTCGAATTGTACTTTAGAAGGATTAGAATGGTCAAAGATCTTTGAACTTATAATAATTTGATACTAGATAAGAATATTGGCAGAGAGAAAAGAATGGAGAGAAGTTTTGAATAGTATTTCTGAAGGTTTGATTTTACATATGACAAAGGTGGGTTTATATAGTAGTTCTAACCCCTCATTGTATGGTAAGTTATAATTAGCTCCTAAACATAAGCTAATCTACATTAAATACAAGATACCAATGTATCAAAATCTGCTCTGATACCATGTTAAGCATCCAACCTAAAACCAATGCCAATTGACAATAGGTGGAAAGACTTTTCATGTATACAAGGCGTCCAGTCAAATGTCAAACATAACCAATGTGGGATATTACCACTCTAACACGCCCCCTCACGTGTAGCCCGGGAGAACACTGAAACAGAACGAGCCTACACGTGGACACAACCGGGTCTGGGGCGCAACAGGAAAGACCTGAGTTCTGATACCATGTTAGAAATATTGGCAGAGAGAAAAGAATGGAGAGAAGTTTTGAATATTATTTCTGAAGGTTTGATTTTACATATGACAAAGGTGGGTTTATATAGTAGTTATAACCCCTCATTGTATGGTAAGTTATAATTAGCTCCTAAACATAAACTAATCTACATTAAATACAAGATACCAATATCAATTACAATCAATCACAATTAATTACATTAACAATCAGGCAAAGCCTTTTTCGAAATCGAATTCAAAACATGAGAATTAGCTTCAACAGCAACAATCTTTCGCTTTTTCCTCATTCTGCTATAGACATTGCGAAGCTCTGGTGCACGTTTATGCTTCTAAAAGGAAAAAGATAATACAATTTTTTTTTTAAAAAAAAAAGAAAAAGAAAAAGAGTTTACTTAAACAAATCGAATTTCAAAAGAAGAGGATGCAATAGAACATACGTCATGTGTTGTTGTGTTCTTGTCAGACACCGGTAGTTCCAGCCTTTGAGTCGGTTGCAGAGTAAGAGTTCCCTGAGACTCCGTCTTGAACAGGGCATCATCCTTGGGATGAAACAACCATAAGAAACAATTTAATAATTTACAAAGTAAATTAAATTTGAAAAGGTGATTTTTACAGAAATTCAATTCAAAGGGAATCTGGGAAAGAAAAGGAAAAGAAGATACTATGAATCAAATTCATATGAAATGAAAGATAAGGCAATACCTTTAATTTAGTCCCAGCGTCAGTCTTTGGGCCATTCGCTTTAGACAAAAGCAGTAATGCTTCTGCAGCCTCTAACTCCTTCTATACAAGAAATAATCTTGAAAAATTCAAGAACAAACAAAAAAAGAGAGAATAATCTAGGTAATGGTCAAAGTTGAAATTGTTTGATCCAGTGAATAAAATACCGTACCGGACCGATCGGTTCAACCGGGAATCGGTGCCTTGTCCGGTACCGGTATATATATAAAAGCGTCTAGTCAACATACCGGCGTTGACCCGGTTCAACCGCGGTTGAACCGACCGGTTTGCCGGTTTTGGACTTGGTCAACTTTTTTCATTTTGAAAAATTAAAAAAAAAAACAATTGCAAATGGTAAGAATCGAACCCAACACACTTTAACAAAAGACTTAACCACTCCACTAAAGTGTTATTTAATGATTATTTCATCATATATTATATTTATTTTATACTAAAAAATTTTTTTTTTCAAAAAGATCTCTTAAACGGTTTACCAACCGGTTGAATTGGATACCAGTGGCCTCACTGATATAACCTCCGGTCCAGTATTTTATTCATTGGTTTGACCAGAATAATGACAAATAAAAAGGAACAGAGGGAGTAGTAAATTACACACCCCTCATACTTTGGCCCAATAAATTTTACCATATGAATTTATTTTCCTTTGGAAGAGTTAGCATTTTAATTTCAGGTCGAGGTCGGGCCGGACTCTCTCAAAGTGGATTTTGCCATTCTACAAGCTAAAACTATTGCTCAATAGTGGGCCCAAAAATATTGTTGCCTAGTAATACTAATTGGATTGGACTCATTGGGGGCCCAAATCACAAATTAAAGCCACCAAAACTAACGAGGAAATTTGAAATTTAGGGGATGTGTGATGTTATTTATAGAGAATTCAAAATAGATGCATTAAAGCTCAGTTCATAATATATATATATATATATATATATAAGTAGTGACTAGGGACTTACAATCTATAAGGTTGTTGTTAATAATTAGCCACACATCCAAGTTAAGAAAATATGAAATTTAAAGCAACCAATTGTAGGTGCCAAAAAAAAAAAGCAACCAATTGTAAGAAATTTGATGAGCCAATTCTAGGAAATAGAACATGTAGTTAGGTAGAGAGTACTACACGTGAAAATTTCATGCCATTTAGGCCACTAGTTGCATATATATGGTGCTTGATCAACAACTTTCCATTAATAAGACATAATAAGGGTGAAATTAAGATTAAAATAAATGGAACACAATAGATATGATTTTGTATTTTAGTACAACCTAACTAGAAAGTATGTGAAATTCAAATGGCATGAAATTTTCTGCCGATTTCCAATGCCTTCCAATGCCTCCACTTAAGGGATCCAGCCCTAAACAATGAAAGAGAATTGAAAGTTAGATAGAAGAGTTTATTATCAATTGAATTAGTTAGATACCAATACCTTGAATTAGTTAGATACCAATACAATGCATCAACCCCTAGATCCTGTTAAAATTGTCCAAGTATTCAGAAAAGCTATAGCTGAGGCATTAGCTGTTAAAGAAGGTCTGAAGATTGCTCAGCAGCAGCAGATTCTTCGGACTCCCTGACTTTAGTTAATAGCATTGAAAACCGAAAGCATGAGGGTCAGTGGGAAATTGAGCCATTGTCCAAAATATTGCTTCCTTAATTTTCTCTAATATTGCTTCCTTAATTTTCTCTTTCGACAGGTGCAGGGTTCTATAAGTAAATTTCGGTTTTACTGACTATTTTTAGATGATTAACTATGTTCACACACATTTGTGTGTTTTAATGGACCGTATTAATTGTCAAGGACAATTGGTTAATGACTATCAAAGACAAATGATCCATTCTACATTTGCTCATCTTTTTGGGTTTTTTGATGATTAGAAGAGTTATAGAAGGCTTTGTTTTGCTAAAACACTATTTTATTCTATACTCATCTAATTCCATTGATAGTGTGAAAATGAATAGCCGGTTATTGAGTCCAAATATAGTATGGTGTGAACAATATTTATATTCATTAAACTAACTTAATGCCATTTAATTTTTCTCACAAGCGAGAAAACCGAAGCGACAAATACCAGTGAAGTAAAATTAAAGTCGAGAAGGTCTTTAGGGAAATGGATTTCATTTCATTTTTGCGTTCCTCCATTGTTAAAAGATATTTAAGAATGTATTTTTTTAAATGATCTATTTTTGAATGATATATTATGATGATATTACATTATTAGGTATGGAAACAAGTATACACATGCAAAACAAATAACATGTATAAACAAGTATACCCACATTAAAAGAAGATCCCCGTAGCGCAAGCACGGGGTATCCCTCTCGTTACTATTACTTCCCTAACCACATTTTACTATGGGCTATTATTAAAGCCCAAAATACATTGGTTTGGGTTGAGTTGGCCCTTATATTTTTTACTTTTTGTTTATATTAGGTCTTTTTTAAAGTTAAGCATTGTTCACATAATAATTACATTACAATAATATTAATAATTTTTGAGTGAATAATATTATTAAAAATTTATATATTACAAATATTTTTCCTAATATCCTAATATATACGATTAGCGGTCCGACTATTATTCTAAAACGTACCCGATCCCGAACGTTGTACCGAAGACATATACCCCTTCGTACCATCAAACCCTTAGCTTACATTCCACATTCCTGTTCTCCGATCCAGATAACATTGGGTTAAACCTTATTAATAAATATTTAAATTTATTATTCTAAAAGGCTAAGATAATGGGTTTTAAAATTTAGAATTTACTCTTAAAAAACACATTTATAGTTAAGCTAAACCTTAATTATTGTCATAAAAAAGATGAAAAATATTTTCTTAATTAAATGTGAGTAAACACATAAAAAATAGTTATTAAAGTGACACACAAACTTAAAATTTTGATACTACCTCAAGAGTCAAAACCCCAAAAAGCTAAAAGAATAATAATGTGATAGATTGACTTAAGCAACCATTAGCCAAATCTTTTTAAGTTAAATGATTATCTCAATTTCTATGTAAAGTATTAAAAAGAAGAAGAAAAACATGTACTCCCCTGTCCCCAAATATAAGCCCTTCTTCTAAAACTTTTTTTCCCCAATTTATAAGTTTCATTATCAAACTCAATGTATATTCATTAGTTATTTTCAAAATCACCCTTACAAATGGTAGTGGTAGTTAAGAGAGTGTAAGATGAGAGAGAGTAAATGGGGAGAAAGAGAATAGGGGCAAAAATAAAACAACAAGGTTGAGTCCTAAGTCCTAACTAACTTTCTTGATCTTGATGATATAGTTAAAAAGAACTTATATTTGGGGACAGAGTAAGTATTATCAAATTAGTAGTAAGTGGTATACGACTTGTTTCAGTTTAAGCAGGTTTCAAGTTCGAGACCTTGCGTATGCAGCAGCCCCCGTTGGTAGACTCACTCACCATAACTAAGTACACGATGCGGGTCGGATTCGGATTAATCAGAGCAAAACTCTAGGGATTTGGCTCCTCTCCAGTCCTCCTTTTTGGTTGGAGAGACCAGTCTATCTTTGGATCATGCCACTTGTCCCTATTTTAAATCAATGGATAATAAGTTGATAGTTGTAGAAAGACATTTAGCACGTGATTTTCGTCTCCACCAACTAAAGAAATTTGGATTTCATCTCCTTCATATTTACTTTGCGTTGCTGATGTGAGACCCTGTAGAAAATCCATCTTCTTCAAATCCTCCAATTTTTTTCACCATTTACATATGCCGATGAATTTTCATATTCTTAAATGCCAAAAATTTTTGATTTTATCTTGAAAATTAAAACTTTGGCAAGATTGGGAAAGTTCATGGTTTCAATAGAGAGCCGAATCTTTATTTTAATTTTCATTTCATTCTAAACAACTGTTTGTTGCTGGGTCGATGTGTCTGGTGTGGCTTGGTTTACGACGGATTGTGTTCCAGTAAAAACAAAAAAGAGAGCTTCATAAATTGTTGCAATAAAATCAGAAAATTTTGATTTAAATAAAACAGAAACAATTCAAAAGAGGGAAAAGATCAACGAGATGGTTCCTAACATAAATAAAATCAGAAAATTTTGACTTAAATGAAAGAGAAACGATTTGAAAGAGGGAAGATCAATGAGATAACAGGAAATGATAAAAGAGGGAGGGATAGGAATTAGGAACAGACGAACAGTGGAGACGTTAGAGATTTGCTACACATACGTTGTTGTACAGTTAAATGTTACATCAACTAATAAACCATTGATTTTAGATAGGGACAGGTGGCAAGATCCAAATATGGACGGACTTCTCCAATCCAATGGATGAGGTAAAAAAAAAAAAAAAGAAGCTAAATGGTAATTATCTAGGATTTTGACTAATGTAAACATTCGTTTTTTGGTCAATTCCAATTCTTTATTGGTGAGTATTGAGATTTTTCTCCCTTGATCAAACAATTATTAGTATTAAATCTTTTTATACGTTCCTTTTATTACATTTCTAATTTCGCAAAGTCAATTGAAAAATATTGATTTAAATATAATTAATAGTTTTAAATTCTTAATTTTATTGACAACTTCTTTCATACAAATCCAATTACTCCTATTGATAATAAATACTACTCATATTTTTTAACTCCATGGTATTTTTCAAAAAATAGAAGTAATAATTTAATAATATACAAGTGGATCGGTCCGCGCTGGCGCGTCGGGCGTTCAGAAATATATTTCTTTAAACAATTTCCTATTCGAATTAAATTGTTTGATGCATAGGAAAATTCGAAAGTACTATGATTTTAAATGTGTTGCATTTTAAAAGATTATATTATTAACATTGAGCATATGCCCTAAAGTTAGCAATAAATAGTAAATATTAGTTTGTACATGGAAAGATGCAATAACTTCAATTTTGTTTCCTCCTCTAAAGTGTATAGCACTTAAAACAGAAACTAAGTTTACTTTCTTCTTCATATAGACATTTAGAAATTGTTATTAGTTGTTTGATAAGACATTGCATCACTGGAAATAAATGGTTTGTGGTCTTTTAAGAATTCACAAATTGCATCTTTAGCTAAGTTAACATTATTGAAAAACAAATCAATAACTTGAAGATTAACCATCTTCGATTTTGTTATCAAATTAAAATAAACATTATTTGTTATGTTTTTGGGCTGATCAATAAGTCCATTTGTTTTCTAAAAACCAATGAATAAAATACCGAACCGGAGGCCATACCGGTGAGGCCACCGGTATCCGGTATAACCGGTTCAACTGGTTGAACCGGTGGTTAAACCGTTTAAGAGTTTTTTTTTTAAAAAATATTTTTTAATATAAAATAAATATAATATATTTACTTTTTGTCTTCATTCAAAGTGTGTTAAATCTTTTGTCTTCATTCAAAGTGTGTTGGCTTCGATTCTTACCATTTGCAATTGTTTTTTTTTTAAATTTTTGCAAAATGAAAAAAGTTGACCAAGTCCAAAACCGGTAAAAAAAACCGGTAAAACGTCCGGTTCAACCGCCGGTACGTTGACTTGAAATTTTATACATATATCGGTACCGGACTGGGCTCCGATTCAACCGGCTGCCGGTCCGGTATTTTATTCACTCAAAAACAGTCTTGTCTATAATGGACTGATCATATCATCAGTATAAGATTTAGCTTTAATTTTTACTTAGAAATTTTATATCAGAGCTTTTAAACGTTTATGCTGCTAACTCACTAATGTTACAATTCTAAATTGTAATTCATGGGTTGAATAGTATTAATAGACATCGTTAAAAAGGACTCCCACATAACATAGGCCTTAACTAAGTCTTGAAAATTCTCTGTAAGATAAGAAATACTCAATTCAAATCATAGAAAATTCTTTGTAAATTAAGAAATATTCAACTCAAATCCTAATCCTTATAGCTATCTTATCTAAAAACTTTGTTCTAACTTTGTTCTAACTTAAAAGAAAATATTATTTATTTTGTAGAATAATTAAGTAGAGATATGGGGGATGGGATTTATTATAACATTTATTGTGTGGAAGAATAATTAAGTAGAGATAGGGGGGATTTGATTTATTATAACATTTATTGTGTGAAAGGAAAAGGATAATTACAAAAAAGGGTTCAAGGGCAAGAACTTACTAGAAACTAACCTAGAGTTATCTTAGTAAATTGGCAAATGAGAAAAGACAGAAAATGACAAAAAAAGTTCAAATAGAGCCTCCTCATCGATTCTCAAAAATAACGTTTAGTAATTCTATTGAATATTTCAAATAATATATAGTATATATATGATATTTAAATGCTCTGGCAAAAGAAATATTCAAATGCACTTTCCACCCATTTAATTCCAACATGAAATTTGGGAATAGCCGAGCCTATTGGGTATTAGCCTATCACTAGTCTGGGTTTAGAAAATCGACTAGCCAAACAAGTCCTAAAAAGGAAAAACGTGCGCGTTTTATCAAATCAAAACCCGCAATGTTATTCTGAGCACAGCGTTCCGGTATTCTGATTTCCTCCACAGAGAAACAGTTGTTTGGCAGGAAGAACGAAGGAAAAAAGAAAGCATTTTTACGGGGACAGATAATCAGGTTCTTTTTCCTCCTTAAAACCCAATATCCAAAATTTAGATTGATTACTATTCTTGCTGAAAAGACTGCATTTTGTTTATGAATTCTGAATTGTAATGGAATATATTATTATCAGATTATTTTGGGTGTTTTGAGTAAGACTTGATTGTGAAAATTGAATTTTACGTATGTGGGTTTTGAGTGTTTATCTTTTTTTATTTGGTGTAATAGATTAAGATATAAAGGGAGTCTCTTTTGCCCATAATTCCTTTTAGAAATGTTTGTCAGAATCCATCCAATTTGCCATGGTTTGACTGCATGAACATTTTAATTAATTACCATAACCAGGCTTCCCCTGGAAATGTTACTGCTTCTGGCATTGCTGTAATTCTAAGTTAGATCTGAATGCTGTGAGACAAATTATAGTGTCTTTAGGAGCTAGGATAGATATCTGGAAGCGGGTACTTGTTGTGATTGCTTTGAGGGATGCCAGCATTTACTTTTACTCCTTGGAAGTTTATCTTGCTAGAGAAAGGATAAAAAAACAGAGATCATGATTCATTATTTTATGGTTGAACTACTTGTAGCTCTTTATGAAGAGTTGAAATGAGTAATCCCATGGAATCTCGTATCGGCTGGGACTTCATACTTTGGCCCCATTTTCATCTCAATACCAATGTCATTACCGAATTAAATTACATAAGTGTTGCATATGGGGAGTTTAATCCTATTAGTTGGTCACTTGGATATGCTTGGTGAATGGAGGGTGCTGCTGAACTTTGATATTTCTTGTTTCTAGAGGTTGTGGCATAATTCTAGGTTACCTTCTTGGAATTCCAGATTAGCTTTCTTAATAATCATCACAGCATGGCCAATAGCTGTGCCATTCTTTAATTGGCTTGTTTGCTGTTTTGCTTTCATTGTAATCTTCAGTCAATCAATTTGCTAGTTTAAAAATTTACTGTAATTACTTCTTTTACCTGGTATTTCATCTTGTTTCTTTCTTTAAGCATTGAGTCTTTGTAATGCTTTTCTAGAAAATGTTTAACTCTGTGTTTACACCTATCCGGTGATTCTGATGTTTGTTCTTTTTCTTGAAGTTGATGTAACAAGACATGTTTTCTGAAGTGGAATTGCAAAGGGAGGTGAAGGTGCATGTTGGAAACTTGGAAAAAAATGGACGGGTTTCACAGAGGTCCATAGTAGTACGCCTTCTAGAGGACCTGTTTAATGAGAAAGCCAGTGAGGTTCATGGTTACTTTCTGTCTGTAACTAGCTTGAAGAGCATAGGTAAAGGTAACGTGGTGGATGAGTTAGGGAATATTGTCTTTCCCGTGGTGTTTACTTGTCGGACCTTCAAGCCCTCCAAGGGAGAAGTATTGCAAGGAGTTGTACGCTGCATATGTCGCGGTGGTGTGTTCTTAAGATGTGGACCTGTCAGAACTATTTATCTCTCAGCTTGGAAAATGCCGAATTACCACTACGTGCCTGGTGAAAAACCAGTCTTTTTAAGTGACGAGCTGTCGAAAATAGACAAGGATGTTGTGGTTTGTTTCTTGGTGCTTGCAGTAAGATGGATAAATACAAGTAGGGAGTTTCAGATGCTTGCTAGCTTAGACGCCAATTCACTTGGACCAATTTCATTGCCAGGGTCTGATGACTTTTGAACCATGGATGAATGGTAGCATAGCAATGGTGTTAATTTGCATTTATATATATTATATATAAAAAAATAATAAGTATGTACATTTGTTAAGGATCTTGCAGCCTTGTTGTAGAGAAAATTACTAGTCCTGTTGGTGGGATGCCTCATGCCTGGCTGTTACATTACTAATTTTGTTCTAAACAAGTAAACTTAATGGAAGCTAGTTGTGCAGGGTTAGCTAGAGTAGATAGTTAATTTGAATGCTTTTGGCTCATAATTTTGCTTTCTACTCAGGGAAGTTATGGTGGCCAATTCTTCAACTTCCTATCGCAGGCACAAAGAGCTCTCATACAGACCACCCGATAACTTGCAACTCTTCCACAAGTGCAATCGAATTCAACTTCACTTCCCCCGTCGTCCATCACTGTTCTAAGTTCATCATCCTGCAATTCTCAAAGAAAAAAAAGTCAGTATTAGACTCCTCCTTAATCAATTCTTGCTCAAACTAAAATCAAGCAGAAGGGGAATTCAATTAACCTCGAAGAAAAGGTCTGGACCCATGATGAAAACACATGTTTCGTATCTCCACAGTACTTGCACCAGATAGGGAATCGATATGACTTCCCCTGAAAAGTAAGAAAAACTCATCAACATGAATAAAATTAACGCTACTGCTAGCTAAATGATAGAACATAAATAAAAGGAATTAGGGAAGAAGAAGAAGAAGAAGAAGAAGAAAACTACAAAGACATCCTCAAAGTCACAGTCGAAGTCCGAGTCCTTTGTTAGATCATAGTTCTGCCTTCAGAAGAAATAACATAAATCTTTTTTAAGAAACAAAACCAAAGTACAAAAACACAATACTGAAACTAATACAAAATTACGTACTTTCAATTTACAGAAGTCCTTCACTAGTTGTTTTTCATCTTTCCTTTTTTTAGGGTTGACGATTTCTTGCTGCTGCGTTTCCCCTGCGATTAACTTTCTTTTTTTCAATAGTATAGAAAAGATAGCATTATTTTTTACGAAGTTAGCTTTATATTATATATATATATATATATAACGAAGTGTCGAGGTCGGCCTCCTTATATATATAAGTTAGCTTTATATATGAGGCGTTGCTCATTTGACTAAAGGGTCCCCTGAGTAATAAATTAAAAAACAAAATACCAATAAAACAATTCGTTTTTAGAGATAGTTCTTGCAGGGGTCACTATGTGTTTTTCTCTTTCATGTTCTTTCTTCAAACTGAAACTGAAACTTACCATTTTCATAAGATTTACCATAGAATTATCATAAATTCATTTAACTAAAGCAGGTTCTAGAGATCACAACTTATAGACGGAAATGGATTGCTTGACAACCATCCTTCCATGCTTTGCTCTACCTTTCCCCCTTTTCATGCGGTGTTCTGACATTATCTACAATCTGGGAAAGAAATTAGAAATGGAGTTAAATGCTGCTGACAAAAAAAATTCAAAAGCAAGTAGAATCTCATAGGCAATATAAAGTGAAACTAATTACTAAAAACATGGACCAACACCTTGTATCCTTGAACCTGGAAAATAATTTAATCACTCTAAGTAATCTCACGTTGATCTTCTTGACTTCTTCTCATATAAACAATTACCACTTTCCCCGAAAATGGAAGCATTACTTTTGGGGTGGAAAAAATGGCAACTTCTTTGAATTGCCGCTGCAAGACTCCAAAGAAACTGCTCACCAAATTAACTTTGTCCTGCAAAAAGAGAGTCTCTCAAGGAACATAATTATTATTTCACATCTTTTCCTTGGCATATCGAAACTAATTATAAGCCTGCAAATTTAACTTCAAATTAAACACTTGATCATCAAATATATACCTTGTTTCACTCTTTTGTCTAGGGAATCTTCTAAGAAGAGATCAGCTGGTATTTGAAAGATTGCCGGATGATGATGATGATGATGATGATGATGATGATGATAATAATAATAATAAAAAAAGCATTTCATCAACAAATTAGAATTAAACCACTGCGTGGGATATGGTATGAACAAACAGGCAAGAGTTATAGCTTCTTTTTCCTTTTTTTGGTCAATGCTATGTTAAGTGACTAATAAAATGAAAACTTAGTATAACCACTGAGAGAAAAGGCATGATTCTGAATGTATAGAACAGATTGTTACCTTGACCAGGCCGATGCAATAAGCTATTCATCAAAGTAGTGCCATACCCAACAAATCTATTTATGAGAAGTTGCTGCCACCTGCAAATAAGATAGCATTCATTAATATATTTCTTCCTTATCCTATTTAGGTACAGCATTCAGGTTGAGAATAAGTTAATAACAAAAACCTAAAAGGTGATATGTGCCAACATGAGAAAGAAACATGTATCATCCTAAGGAAAGACAAAAATGGCAGAGGCAAATAGTAAAGTTCAACATGCCTAACCTGTTCCCAAAACAGGGATGCCGAGCTGATATGCTAATAATTAATTCAGAAAATAGATATGTGTCAACTCCACAACCCGTTTGTAAAGTCCAAAATTTACATCGGCGGTGTATCAAATAATTACCCTTTATATATCTTTATATATATATATATATATATATAAAATCACGAACTAAAAAATTCTAATTGGGAAATTTCATAAATACCCTTAGTATTATAGTATAATAATTTTTTAATAAGTATTCTTTTTAGTCATTTAACTTTTTTTATTTTCTTGATCTAAAAAAACCTTTTAATTTTCTTTGAGATAATTAATTCAACTTTTTTTATTAATTATGGAAATATATTGTACATCCAATATTTAAAATTTTTAAATTATGGAAAGATATTAATAATCCACTATAATTCACTATAATTGTAATTAATAATTTACTTCTAATAATTATTTTTAGATTATAATATATTTAATTATAATATTATTATTTATAGTCATTAAACTTTTTATTTTAATTATGTAAAGATATAGTAAATACAAAATATAATTATAATAATTTACTCCCCATAATTATTTGGAATACTTTTATTTATAATTTATATTTATTTAATTCAAATAAATTATGGGCATTAAGGAGAAAATTAGTTTAATACTTTACATGTTTAAAAAAATTGGTCTTATGCCGAGGTGTCAAGATTAAAGTTTCCTATGCCAAGGAAAAAAAATTGTTTGTTAACTTTCATTTAGCAAGTTTCCCAAGATTATAATTGGGTGATGTTCCAAAGCAGTGCTTCAATATTATTTCAAAAAAAAAAAAATTGGTTTAATACTTTACATCATCTAACCAAACCTCAGCAACATTAGCAACATTGGATTTATAAATTTGTTTTTACGAGCATCCAAATCTTGTTTCGATTTAATTAGAAATTAATTTGGAAAAAATAGGAAAAACGATGTTAGAAACCTCAAAAGCCATTCAATCTTTTTGGCGTTGAATTATATAGTTTTTATGAGTATTTTAATCAAAATTGAGGAAATATCTTTCGGGTCAATTTTTACAAAATTTTAGCCGAAATCGTGTAATAACCATCACAGTTTTTGGCTAAAAATGCGTTTTAGGACCCCGCCTCAGTTTTGCCTGATTTTTGGTGTCAAGACTCCTTGGGATATCCATATTCATCTAATCAAATCTCAACCACATTGGATTTAATAATTTGTTTTTACAAGCATCTGAATCTTGTTTCAATTTAATTAGAAATTAATTGAGAAAAATATAAAAAATGATATTAAAAGCGTGAAAAGTCCTCCAATTTTTTTGGCGTTAAATTATAAATATTTTATAAGTATTTTATACAAAAATGAGGAAAAATTTTTCGGGTCATTTTTTTGCAGAATTTTAGCCAAAATCGTGTACCCTCACGGTTTTTTGGCTGAAAACGCGTTTCGGGGCCCGGCTCAGTTTTGCATGATTTTTGGCGCAGACACTCCTTGAAATATCTATATTCATCTAATAAAATCATAGCAACATAGCATTTAAGGATTTGTTTTACGAGCATCTGAATCTTGTTTTGATTTAATTAGAAATTAATTCTGACAAAATATGAAAAACGATATTAAAAGCGCGAAAAGCCCTTCAATCTTTTTGGTGTCGAATTATATATTTTATTGAGTATTATGGCTAAAAATTGAAGAAATATCTTTCAGGTCAACTTTTGCAAAATTTTAGTCGAAATCGTGTAATAATCACATCACGGTTTTAGGCTAAAAACGCGTTCCGGGGCCCGATTCAGTTTTGAATGATTTTTGGCGCCGAAACTCTTTGAAATATCTATATTCATATAGCCAAGTTCCAGCCATTTTTTTTAAAAGCATCTGAATCATGTTTCGTTTTAATTAGAAATTAATTCGAAAAAAAATAAGAAAAACGATATTAGAAGCATGAAAAAGCCCTTCAATCTTTTTGGCGTCGAATTATATATTTTTTATGAGTATTGTGGCTAAAAGTTAAGGAAAAATATTTTGGGTAAATTTTTGCAAAATATTAGCCGAAATCGTGTAACATCACAGTTTTTTTTGGCCAAAACCGAGTTCCGGGGCCCCGGGTCAGTTTTGCATGATTTTTGGCGTTAAGAATCCTTGAGATATCCATATTAATCTAAACAAATCTCATCCAAATTGTTTTTAATGATTTATTTTTACGAGTATCTGTATCTTGTTTCGATTTAATTACAAATTAATTCAAAAAAATATGAAAAACGATATGAAAAGCGTGAAAAGTCCTCCTCCAATCTTTTTGGCATTAAATTATATATATTTTCACGAGTATTTTAGTCAAAATTGAGGGAAAAATTTTTAGGTATTTTTTGCAAAATTTTAGCCGAAATCGTGTACACCGTCACGATTTTTTTTTTTTGCTAAAAACGTGTTTCGGGCCCCGACTTAGTATTGCATGATTTTTGGCGTCGAGACTCCTTGAAAAATCTATATTTATCTAATCAAATCTCAGCCACATCTGAACAGTCTTGCGATCTTTTTGGCGTTGAAATATATATTTTATGAGTATTTTAGAAAAAAATTGAGGAAAAATACTTCTGGTTAATTTTTACAAAATATTAGCTGAAATCGTGTACGTTAGTCGAAATTACGATTTTTTTTTTGCTAAAAACGCGTTCCGGGATCCCGGTATAGTGTTGCATGATTTTTGGCGCTGAGACTCCTTGAAATATCTATATTCATCTAACCAAATCTCAGTCACATTGGATTTAAGGATTTTTAATACAAGCATCTGAATCATATTTCGATTTAATCAGAAATTAATTAGAAAAATAATAGGAAAAACGATATTAGAAGCATGAAAAGCCCTTCAATCTAATTGGCGTTGAATTATATAATTTTAATGAGTATTGTGGCTAAAAATTGAGGAAATAACTTTCAAGTCAATTTTTGTAAAATTCTAGCCGAAATCGTTTGATAATCATCACGGTTTTTTGGCTAAAATCGTGTTTCGGGATCCCGGCTCAGTTTTGCATGATTTTTGGCGCCAAGACTCTTTGAGATATCCATATTCATCTAATCAAATATTAGCAAAATTGGATTTAAGAATTTGTTTTTATGAGCATCTGAATCTTATTTCGATTTAATTAAAAATTAATTCAAAAAAATAATAAAAACGAATAAAAAGCGTGAAAAGTTCTCCAATATTTTTATGAGTATTTTAGCCAAAAATTGTCGGAAAAATTTTTCGGGTCAATTTTTGCAAAATTTTACCCGAAATTGTATCATGGTTTTTAGCTAAAAACGCGTTTCGAGGCCCAGACTTAGTTTTGCATGATTTTTTGCGCCGAGACTTCTTGAAATATCTATATTCATCTAATCAAATCTCACCCACATTTAATTTAAGGATTTGTTTTTACGAGCCTCTGAATCTTGATTCGATTTAATTAGAAATTAATTTAAGAAAATATGAAAAACGATATTAAAAGCGTGAAAAGTCCTCCAGTCTTTTTGGTGTTGAATTATATATATTTTATGAGTGTTGTGGCTAAAAATTGAGACAAAATATTTCGGGTCAATTTTTGCAAAATTTTAGCCGAAATCGTGTACCATCACAGTTTTTTATGTTAAAATCGCGTTCCGAGGCCCCATGTCAGTTTTGCATGATTTCTTGTGACAAAACTCCTTGAAATATCTATATTCATCTAACCAAACCTTAGCCACACTTGATTTAAGGATTTGTTTTTGCGAGCATTTGAATCATGTTTCGATTTAATTAGAAATTAATTTGAAAAAAAAAGAAAACGATATTAGAAGCGTGAGAAGCCCTTCAATCTTTTTGGCGTTGAATTATATTTTTTTATCAGTATTGTGGCTAAAAATTGAGAAAAATATTTCGGGTTAATTTTTGCAAAATTTTAGCCAAAATCGTGTACCATCATGGTTTTTTAATTTTGGCTAAAAACGTGTTCCGGGGTCCTGGGTCAGTTTTGCATGATTTTTGGCGCCAAGACTCCTTAAAATATATCTATATTCATCTAACCAAATCTCAGCCACATTGTATTTAAGGATTTGTTTTTAGGAATTTCTAAATCTTGTTTTGATTTAATCAGAAATTAATTTGGAAATAAAATAGGGAAAACGATATTAGAAGCGTGAAAAAGCCTTTCACTTTTTTGGCGTTGAATTATATATTTTTATGAGTATTTTTGCTAGAAATCGAGGAAAATTTTTTCGAGTCAATTTTTGGAAAATTTTAGCTGAAATCGTGTACTAATCATCACGGTTTTCGGCTAAAAACGCCTTCCGGGGTCCGGCTCAGTTTTGTATGATTTTTGGTGTCAAGACTCCTTGAAATATCTATATTCATCTAACCAAATCTTAGCCACATTAGATTTAAGGATTTGTTTTTATGAGCATATGAATCTTATTTCGATTTAATTAGAAATTAATTTGGAAAGAAATAGGAAAAACAATATTAGAAGCGTTAAAAGCCCTTCAATCTTTTTGATATCAAATCATATATATTTTATGAGTATTTTAGCCAAAAATTGAGGAAATATCTTTCAGGTTCTAAGGCCACGACTCTATTTTGCATGATTTTTGGCGCCAAGACTCCTTGAAATATCTGTATTCATCTAATAAAATCTCAGCCACATTGGATTTAACGATTTGTTTTTATGTGCATCTGAATCTTGTATCGATTTAATTAGAAATTAATTCAGAAAAAAAATGAAAAACGATATTGAAAGCGTGAAAAATCCTTCAATCTTTTTGGCGTTGAATTATATATATATTATGAGTATTTTTGTCAAGAATTGAGGAAAAATCTTTCGGGTCATTTTTACCATCATGGGTTTTGGCTAAAAACGCGTTCCGGGTTCCCACTTAGTTTTGCATTATTTTTGGCGCCGAGACTCCTTAAAATATCTATATTATCTGATCAATTCTCAGACATATTCTATTTAAGGTTACGAGCATTTAAATCTTGTTTCGATTTAATTAGAAATTAATTCAAAAAATATGAAACAAAAATTATATTAATTTATTCTCAATAATTTGTAAAATTTTAGACAAATTTAATATTTCCAAAATTAACATTGAGCATTCTCAATATGTAAGTTAAAATATGTTTCAATCAAAACTTTTACCCCACGTGTGGAACACGTGGCAAATTACTAGTATATATATATATATATATAACTTCTACGGTCAGAAAAAATTATCCCTATTTTGATAATTAAGAGGGTGAAAATTCCCCATTAAAAGTTCGAGAAGGAAAATATCTATATTGTGAAAGTACAGGGGGGAAAAACATATATATGTTGGCTGGTGTTACTTGATGTAGTGACTTTCAGTGATCATTGCTAAATCCTAAAGAAGAATAAGGTTCCAATTTTCCTCTTTGCCCCCAAATATCAGGAAATATTTGAAAAGAACAGACAGAATATCACCATTGCCATGATGATGAAGGGCGCTACGACTACCCATCTCTTTTATCAAAGTTCTTGGCAGACAAGGAAAAAGTTCCATTATTGCTTGAAATCATTATTATGCATATGAATCTTGAGCTTTATTCTTTGAAGAAAAATGAGGAGGTGGGTAATAACGAATTACTTATTGGTGAATTTCATTAGATACAATTTGTAGTTTTGTACCTCAATTTCATGTGAAGTCGTGAAGTGCTTTGTTTCGGGATTTCAAAAAGGTTGTCAAGTGCATCATCAACTATTAAGAATCCTCAATAGTTGTTCATTGTGCCTAATTTCCTAGCCTCTTTTCTACACATTTGTTCTTAGCTTTGATTGTTGTTCATTCCATTCAGGTCACTAGTTTTCTGCTTCTGATTGTTTACTTGCTGCACATAGCTTGGTCTTTGTCTTCTGAGGTCGATTGCTATTGGTTGCAGGAGTTTCTTGCTCCCAAGGTCATTTCTCATTTTGTGATGCATGGAAATAGCATGGCTGGGATTATTAAAAGTCTAATCAATGTTCTACAGAAAAAAAGAGACTGATGTCTCTAATATCTTTCTAGAAGCATTGAAAACGGTATGATTCATGACTTCTTCATTCACACACCGCAACCCTTTACCAGTGCTTTACGGAGCTCTCCACTAGTGATGACGAGTCCTTAAGATGGAAGTCTTTTCAAGATTGTAAAGACCTGGCTGCTCAACTTTCTGCAACATTCCAGGGTGCTACTCAGAACAAGTACATATCAGATATCTTAAAGATTGTGAAGGGACAATGAGGGATTCAATATGCCTTGGAAGATGCTCCTAAACACCTGTCTTTCCTTGAAGCTGTTGTGTCTTATTTCATTCCCAAACTTCCCGTATCCGTTGTTCAAGACATGTAAGGATTTCTCATATATCCTCGTCTGTAAGTGTTGTGTTTTTCTGAAACAGGGCACATTGCACCAAGTATTCCTTTGATGGCTTTGCACTGGAAAAACAGTCAAAAGGATCTCAAGAAACGGATGGAGAATGTCCAGACAGATGAAGATCCGAGGCAGCCCTATCATACATTTTACAATGCCTTGAAAGCTATCGAAAAATGAAGGTTCTTAAGGTATGTATGATATGAGCAAAGCACTCCAAATCTATTAGTTCAATTCCTTTGAAATATTAAGTGGAATTCTGGAGAATGCTTCACCCAGTTCCTTTTATCTTATGGATTTGCTAATTATTGATTTGTTGGATAAAAGTTGATAACATATAGAAAGGAAGAGTAACAAGTAGGAGATTTAAACGGTTTATGCAGTGAGCCTAAATATGTTGATTATGGCTTAAATACATATGGTGGCGATTATGATACTGTTAAGACTCGGTTTATTATCTCATATTCTATCTTAGATGATGAGTTCAATATGCCTTTATTCCAAGAGCTTGATCCGACCCCTTATGGGGGTGGATATGATCCTAATGCAACATATATATGGCAAACCTCTGCCCCCTCCCGAGGCGGTATGTTATCCGCCTTCATCAGATGATCCCAATGATATCGACTCGAGTAATAATGGTTCCATTGAGTCGCCTTATGGGAAAGATGCTGCAGATAAACCTGTAGCAAAGCCGGGCAATGGAGGCAAAGACAAGACAAGACCATACCATGTCGTACTCCTCACAAGACCATACCCAAGATTAAATCAGAAAATGAGCATGTGTCATCACCCCGTTTGTGGAGTCAAAATTTTACATTGTCAGACAGTGTACCAGATAATTACCCTTAAATTAATGGTTATTGTGTTGTAAGTTTAATATATTTTTCCCTTTTTTCTCTTTCAGAATTTCATTAAAAAAATAATTCAAAGTTCAAACTTTGAAGTTCGAACCGGGTTCCTCTTTACTGGCCGAAGAAAAAAAAATTCGAACTGGGCAAGTTAAGTTTTTATGGGAAAACGGGGCCCAAGGCCCAGCTAAAGCCCATTGATCAGAATTAGAAGCTTATATAAATTAAGTAATTAAAGGGTCAGCTCTTCATTCATTTTGATATTTCAAGTCGAAGAAAAACGAGAAAAAGAAAAGAAAAGAAAAGAAAAGAAATACCCACCTCTTGGCGCCATTTTCAAGAATCAAGAAAGCTCATGGAGTCCGTCAGAGTTTCGAAGATTGCCGAAGACAAAGAAGGTTCAGTAGGTGCAGTACACGACAAGGCTCCGGCCAAAGAAGAAAGAATAACAAATGGAAGTAGAGAAGGTCTGAAGAAGAACAACGTCGTCGATGCCAGAGAAGAGAAAGACGATGTAAGTTCTTAATTCTTGGACTTTAAAAGGTTGTATTTTTAGCGGAATCATTTGTTCTTAGAATAACATGAAATCTGATATTTGGACCCAGAGAAGTTTAAAGAGAGCTTTCTCGCACCATGCCTCTGATCATAACATTATTATAAGGGATCATTTTTTTTTCTTGCAATGCTACTAGAACTTCAATAATTTTCCTGTTTCTTTCTTCATGATTTGAATTGCTTATTGAGTTTCTGCGCTCTTGAATCAAAATTTGTATCAATTCATCTCTTCTCCTCAGTAGTATTACTTGTTTCTTCTCAATTTTAATCAATCCTAACCACTTTAAAGCTGGAATATAATCTATAGATGCAGATTAATGACGAACTTTTTGATGCTTCCACGTCACTCGTTCTTTATAGCCGGGGACAGACGTTACCAGACATCGATTGGGCGGATTTGGTGAAAGTCGTTGCCTCGAAATGGGCCCAGATAAAATCCCAACACTTCGCTTCGTCGCAGCTGACTTCCGAGGACTTGGAGGACCGGTATCACCAGTGGCGAAGCCAGGATTTTGATTTGGGGGGGCCATAAAGACTTGTACCTAGCTAAGGCCATAAAGACCTCCAAGGCTAAGAAGAATATCTCTTCTATCAAATCTGTTTGAGAGAAAAGATTTTTCCGTGATTTTGGGAGTAGGATTTTGGTCACTACCATTAGTGGATTTGCATGATACTATTCTTGGGATGAACTTAGGTTTTTGCTTTCTAACTATGGAGAGTTGTGATGTTCTTGGAAGGATTGAAGAGGCAAAGGAGATGGGAATGGAAGTGTTAGAAGTAGTTGTGGTGGATGATGGTAAAAGAGACAAAGTCGTGTTTTTTAGTATGATGAAAATTGAGAGAGCTTTGCATAGCTTTTATAATTAACCAACTAAACGTTAGCTACCCCACATATCATGCAATAAACCAAGCAAAATATCAAGCAAAAAAAATCATCAAAGTGTCAACTCTGATTAAGAGATATTGCATTTGAATTAAGGTATACCATGTTTTCTTTGAAAATACAAGTCGCGTGTCAATTTCTTATTTGCTCACGCGCTTTTTTCTATGGTGTAACTCACGCTCCGTTTGTATTAACATAATGAACCTATTTGAGCCTTCCCGAAAAGTTGGGACCCTTATTTGGTCTTTTTTAAAGTTCGTGCCCTTATTTGAGATTTATGGCAAAGTTCAGGGACCTATTTGAAATTTCAGCAAAGAGGAAAGTGTATGTAAATTTTCATTTTGTCGAGTGAAGGTGCTTAATGCAATTAACGAAGATCTCGGGTCTGAGATTAGATTAATTTTAGATAGAAATGTCATTATATCATTATGACTCAAAAGAAAATAGATGTTGGAAAAATTTGTCTTCATTTGTGGTTTGATGTGACTTAACTCCAAACTAATTGAGATTCAATGTAACTACCGAGGGATTGAAACTTTTGAGTGATAATGATATCATGACATAAAATAGCAAAACAATATGTTTTTTTTTTCAATTTTAATTTCTATCTAAACTTAATCCAACTAATTTTCTGTTTCTGTTGATATATGCACATCAAATTCAACTAAATATAAACAACTTCTTTTTAAATTCTATTAGAATCATCCTAAAAAGGGGTCTTTTTAGGATCCCATTAAAATGATGCCACCTAATCAAATTTGAATCTTCATCAAGATATATTTTACACCCTAACTTACCATATTAACTCTTATTTATTGCATATATCAATCAATCAAGTGCATTAATTCACTTGATTCTAGTTAAGATTGAATTTTTCTAGTGAAAATAGGTTTTTTGTCCCAACGTTAGGAATATGTAATATACTACTATTTTTAAATAGTAAGTTTTATTATTAAAAATTTGTTATAAAACTAATGAAGAACACAAAGAACAATAGAGAGAAAAGAGAGAATTTCTATTATTCAGAGAGAATACGGAAATTCTGATGTGTGTTATGTGTAAAATAGTTTAGGAGACTCCCTTTATATAGTGGAGTAAATCCCTGTACATTTAATGATAATCTACTTGGCTTGCAAGCAAAGTAATATCCAACGGTGGATGATGGTACAGGGAACTTTCCAGGTAATCTCCTTGTAATCTTCCTTGATTCTCTCATTAATGCTTGATTCTCTCTTAAACCCATATGGGTTCAATATAGTTGGACTTAGTGTGGTGTGGAGTCCATAATTCCATAACAAAATTACCATAATTAAACACACTCCTTTTTTTTTTAAAAAAAAAATCGATTCTATCAACCAACTGATAAGTGATAACTCTAGACTTCTAATTTCTTTTAATAGGGAAAAAATTATTTTAATTGATATTTATTAATCAAAAAATCAACTTCCTAATTAATATTATGAAATAATATATACTTTTTTAAATCTCCAAACACAATAAAAAAATAGCGAGAGAGATTTTCAAAAATTACCTTGGAATATTAAACAATTAAACCCTAATTTTGTTTAATATTTCTTAAAAAATATATTTCTCATCTTATCAATTTTCTTTTATTATGGTTCGGTACATTTCTTTCCCTATTACTTTTGTATGTTTGTTGCCTAATTAAGGTGAAAGTAAATATAGAATGAATTAAAAGTTGATTTGATGAGGGAGAGTGTAGAATACATCTTAGTGATCTCTTAAAATTGATTAGGTGGCATCATTTTAATGGGATCCTAATTAGGATCATCCTAATAGAATTTAAACCATTTCCAAATTTAGGATTAATGTAACAACACATTCCTTCCTAATGGAACATGAAAAAATATAGAATGGTGACACCATTTCCTTGATTTCAACTAGAGAACTTTCACTGTAACATTATCTTTCATTTCTTAGAAGTTTATAAATTATAAAGTGACTATAATAATAATACTGAATATATACCTTATTTGAAATAATGGTAATAAAGTGATGGATAGTTGGAGACTTTAAAATTAGGGTGCATGTTTTTATTTTTGAGATGAGTTATGAGTGTGTATGGGCTTGACTTTGAGGTGAGATAATTTTTTTTCTCAAGCTAATAAAGAAACTAAAAATTATTTGTAATTTTCATAGAATATAATTTTTGGGAGGACCATCTTATTTTTTTGGGAGGCTAAATATAAAAATTAACATTTCTTTTATATATTAGATGCCTATTCAATAATTTTTTCTTTTTTTGAAAATCTTGGGGGGCCATGGCCCCCTGGCTTCTACATGGCTCCGCCATTGGGTATATCACCTTGTTTATCAAAGGCAACAACATGCTAAAACCAAGATGGATCAGATTCAGTTTAATGGGAAAGAGGATTTTAAACTCTTGGTCAAGGGTATAATTAGGTATGGAAATCAATGGAAGTTGATGAAACAAGAGTTGTTCAAGGGCTACGACATTGATATGGTGAGGGTCTGAGAAACAAATGGAGGTCCCTCGAACAGAAGAATCGGTACAACCTTCCCATTGACGACATTAAACTGGCTAAGCAGAGGTATGACTCAAATTTTTGTCATAGTCAAAGTAAAATTCTCTACTCTTTTATATTTAAGAGTTGCTTGTTTAGACTCTGAAAATCATTTAGCACTTTAGAGAAATGAAATATGCAATTTTTGTTAGTGGAATTTTTGTTAGTGCCATTTCATGTTCATTTGATTTGGGTAAATCATGATCGATCGCATGACTGCTTGAGTAAATACCCAACTTGATGAGAGCTGTGAACCAAATGTGGGCTAAGTTGAGTGATCACCGTTTTGTTGATGTTTCCCCAGAGGGAATCGAAGAGGCTTATCATGCCATTTATGGGATGTGTGGTGCTGGAGGAGCCAAAATGTTGACGCAGCCGGTTGAACATGAAGGAGCTCAACCATCTCCGAAAAGGGTAAGCTTTCTCTATAATGAAGAGGCGAGCTTCTTTTTCTCCGTCGTCCACAGAAGCCGCCACGTGGCGGAGAGGGAATCATCGGTTGTGACAGTATCACGGCCGATAATGGCCAATACTGGCCATGGCATCGATGGCTTTGACGATCGCATCACGTTTTTTTAGATCTTTTTGGGTTTTGAGGCCTTTAAGCTGGTTGCGCTTGAGTCGTAATAGAATGAGAGCTGCTACTTGCATCGCAGGCTTTCTTTTGTTTCTCCGACGATGAAAAATCAAGAAATTGGCGCTACTTTTTTCATTTGAAGGAAAATTTTTAAAAGCTTCCTTGTTCTGTTTTATTTATGTACCGGAAAATTTTAAAAATAAAATTCGCGGTTCAAATTGTGGTTTGGGAAAATAAAAAAATCAATTCAAGGGGCTTCTCAATTTTTACTGTACTACCCAACGGGCTTCTACTAACATATACTGGGCCTTATCGTTCATTATATCTGAGCAATAATCCGATTTTATAAACAAAAATGGGCAAGTATTTTTGGGTATAAGAATTTACGTTTTTTTTTGGGTAAAAGATTTCGTGTTTAGTGCATATATAAGACGATAAATTAGGATAAGATTAATTAAAAAGGTAAGTAGATATCATTTTATCCTACCTACAACAGATATATGACAGTAAAATTTTTTATGTAATGATATAATGTCCGTGCTCATGATTACATTCATAATATAATATAATAATAATGTAATGGTGTTATTTGGAACATCTATTTATGTTGCATGATAAAAACATAAAAAATGTGTGATTGGATCATACTTCGCTTGCTTTATAAAGAAATTAGAGGAGGGATGGACTTGAAATTTTATGTCCATAATCCATTCAATAAGAGTATTAAATCAAACGGTTGATTTTTAAAAGACTAAAGACTCAAATAAGGGCTTCAACTTTTCAAATAAGTTCAAATAAGGGCCCCAAAACACAATTTCAACAAATTAAAATACATATTTAGTAAAATGTGACATATTGTGCAAGATTTTAGTTAATACTAGTGTGTGGGATATATATAAAATTAAAAAGCACGGAAAAAGTTTACTCATACTATGTTTATTGAATTTATTTGGATTAATAGGTTTTGATTTTTAACTTAATATAATAACATCATTTTTCTATCAAAATTGATGTGTAGGCATGACAAGCATTGGTTTTCATCTAAGGAGAACCTAATTTGTAAAAATTTACTTAGCATGTCTTCTAATTTGTTGAAATTATGTTTGGGGCCCTTATTTGAGCTTATTATGAAACTTCAGGCCCTAAATTGAGATTACAGCCTTTTTAAAAATATTAATTTTTTTATATAACTTCAAAAATATTAGTCCTAGATTAAGTTAGAAAAGGGAGTAGTAGCACCCGAGTTGTTAGCTCAACTGGTAGGTGTATCGTGCCTGGACCATGAAAACCTGGGTTCAAATCTCACAGAATGTGAGTTTAGTTTGTAATTTGTTTATTTGTATATTTGGTAGGTAGATGGTTTATTTATGGTAGTTTATTGGTTTAAGTTAATTTCTCATTTAGATGTTTGGGCATATAGAGAACTCAACCAATTTGGGCTTAAAAAAGACGGTGCTCTGGCTGTGAAACGAACACGTCGTTACCGTTACCAACGGCGTGACGCAGCACCTGTTTTTTAGGCTCAAATTGGTCAATTTTTGAAATGTTTAGACTTAAATATTGGTGGCTAAAAATTCTAGGTGGACCCGTATTTTCTTTCACTAACGCGTGGTAATAGTCAGTCTTGCATTGCTTTAACCACTACTGAGGCAGTATGGAGCCGCTCAAGAAGCTGTTTGGCTAGCGATTTCTTGGGAGCTTAAGAGTACCCAGCGCCTTAAATTCAATGACCATTCATTGTGATAGCATGGTTGCAATCGCTTATACTATGGAAGAAGATGTGTGGAACAAGAGCACCTTGCTCATACAACTTAACCCAGTTTATAAAAAAGTCACGGTTCAAAAACTAGTAATCTTAAAAAATACCAAACATACAGTAAAATAATATACTAAATTACTCCCTCTGTCCCTAAATATAAGTTCCTTTCAACTATATCATCAAGTTTAATAAAATTAGTTAGTGTTCAAAATTTTATGTAACTTTACCTTCTTATTCTATTTTTGCCCCTAATCTCTTTCCCCCACTTACTCTCTCTCCTCCTATTCACTCTCTTAAATAATACTACCACTTGTAAGGTTAGTTTTGGAAATAACTAATAAACAAGTGGATCGACCCGCGCTGGCGCGTCGGGCGTTCAACAATCTACTTCTTTGAACAATTTTCTATTCGAATTAAATTGTTTGATACGTAGAAAATTTCGAAAGTACTATGATTTTAAATATGTTGCATATTTAAAAGACTATACTATTAACATTGAACATATGTCCTAAAGTTAGCAATAAATAGTAAATATTAGTTTGTATATGGACATGTGCAATAACTTCAATTTTGTTTCCTCCTCTAAAGTGTGTAGCACTTAAACAAAAATTAAGTTTACTCTCTTCTTCATATGGACATGAAAGGCCTGAAGAGAGGTTACAATTCTAGATAATTAAGGAGGATATGATTTATTATAACACATTTATGTGAAAGGAAAGGATAATTACAAAAAAGGGCTCAAGGGTAAAAATTGACTAGAAACTATCCTAGGGTCTTCTTAGTAATTTGGCAAGTGAGAAAAGACAGAAAATGACAAAAAAAGTTCAAATGGAGCCTCCTCATCGATCCTCAAAAGGGGCCTTTGGTAAATTCCCTGGGTCTTTCAAATACTATTTAGTATATATATGCATTTGTTTTGCTAAACAGATTTATAAATTGGGACAAAAAAAACCCTTCTAAAAGGGACTCATAAAAAGGGACAAAGGGAGTAATTTTTTGTAGGAAAATACTACTTGCCCCGCACCCAATCCCGTCAAACTTCTCCCCCATGACGTGGCATTTAACATTTCTTAACTCCGTTTAGTAGTAAAATCCAATGGTGAAACTCTTCCTTATCTCTTTTGTCTTCTTCTTTTTCTTTTTTCCTTTTTTTAATTCTTTTTATAAAGTTCAGCCTTGGTAAAATTTTTAAGAGTAAATATGAAATTAAAGATTTTTTATTATAAGGTTTTAGAAATTAGTTATAAAACTGATGTCACTAAGTTTAGCCCCAAATTAAAATTTTAATCTTATTTTAAGGGTAAATTCTAAAATTAATAATTTACTGGTATAGAGTTTTAGAAATAAAATATAAAACTAATTTCACTAAGTTTAGCCCCAAATTAATAAATTTTATTTTAAGGGTAAATTCCAAAATTAATAAGATATTGTTATAGGGTTTTAGAAATAAAATATAAAACTAATTCACTAAGTTTAGTCCCAAATTAAAATTAAAATTTTATTATTATAGGGTTTTAGAAATAATAAAATATAAAACTAATGTCACTAAATTTAGCCCCAAATGAAATTTTTAATTTTATTTTAAAGATACATTCCAAAAAATTTTTTAGGTATTATTATAGGGTTTGAGCAATAATAAATAAAGATAAAGGATGTTTTGTTAGTGGCGGCACGGCACAGACTGCAAGGCAAAAAGAGGGTAAATCTTTGAATAGGAAAATGAAATACTAAAACAAAAAATTGATTTTAAGTGAAAATGGGTAAAACTAACGTTAACGTTTGTTCAAAAGGTGTGGTGGGACCGGCCAAAGTGATAACATGTGGCTTAAGACTATGAGGGACACGTCAGGCAGGGGCCTATTGCGGGAAAAGAATGCGGGGCCTATAGCAAGACTCTTTTTTTTAAACTACTAAATTAAAATTTTTTAAACTATCAAACATACAGTAAATATAATATATACTATATATTATTTTTAGTGACAATGGAAATTACTTAAAGACCAAATTGAGGATTAATGTGGTATCTCCTTTTGGCTTTTTTTGGTCTTTTCTCACTTTTCGGGTGACTTAAAAGCCACTCAATGAATTTTTTTCTTTCCTTTTCCTGCTGCCCTTTTTTGTAATTTACTATTTTTATATTTAATATTAAGTGTGTTTTAATTACATATTAATTGTGTGTGGATATTAGGATTTACCGGTTCGACTCCTTTGCCGGAATTCCAAAAGATCGGTGCTATAAATGTATCTCCAATAATGGTTGATTCATGGGTAAACTATGGTCGACATTTTTCATTCCGTCTTCATTTCTATTTGGGTGGGTTTTTTCTTTCCTAACATTTCTCTGAATTGGTTTCACCTGGACTCCGTTCTGTTTCCTAAAATTTCTAGGTAGACGTTGATAAGATCCTTCCATTTAATTTAGCAGCGCCTTAGGATGACATAGCCTGAAGTGGTGAGATTTCACTTCTCACCGCAACATTTTGAGGTAAATTTGGATTAATTTGTTGATTATATTATTTGATACTTAAATTTAACATTTCCTTATTCCTATTTTATTTTACAAAAAAATTGTTTTTTTATTTAATATTCAATTTCCTTCTTATTAAGGTTTCTATTAGTTGCTTATGTTTGGTATATTTCCAACTTTCCAAAAGCACAGTTAGCCAATGCTGAGTACAATCATTTTGTAATGCATTGTGTAAATTACATATGCTCCTGCAAATGCTCTCAAC
>AWUE01015820.1:0-15471 GCA_001974825.2 Corchorus olitorius | reverse complement strand
GATGAAGTATAATTTAGGTAATACTTTTTTAGAATTAAAGAGAAGCCATATGTTTTGCTTTGACTGTGTTTAGTTAACCAGTTCACCACCGTTTAGGTCCAAAACGATGATGAACTGGTGAAAAAAAGTCTTAAGTGCAAAGCTTGGTCAGGGCCGATTGGCCCACGTGGCATAATTATTCGTCAGTGGAACGACGCTTTTCCGCTGGAGCAAAATGCTCCAGCCAAGCACCGATATAAATTTCTCCCCAAATATCCGTTTTTGTCCTCTTGCTATTTGTACTTTATTCCAAATCTTCTTCTGCCTTTTAGTGGTTTTTTTTTTCACTTTTTTGTTTTTTTATTACTACTACTTAAGCGATATATTAATCTTATACTTTTATTCACTTTTTTGTTTTTCATTAATCTTATACTACAATAAACGATATATATATATATAACATATTAATTTAATTAAGTATATGTTTATAAATAAAAATATTTAATATTGATTAATATATACAACATTTTAATGAAGTAGTAATAGTAATAAAAAACAAATATTAAGTAGTCAATAAATATTTAATTAATTATAAATTTAATATTGTTATTAATTATAAGTATGCATATATAATAATTTAATATAAATAAAATTAAATTATAAAAAATAAAATAGTACATAATACACATTCATACTAATACTCTTAATGGTCATTTTACATTCTAATCTCACTCCACCACTATTTTCACTTAACACCTCCGTTTCTGTCGCTGATTATAATCTCATCTGTACAGTACCTAATTTGATCTGTACAGTGTTTAATCTCACAACTCTAGTTCAAACGGAGCCAATCGCACCGCTCTACTAAACGCAGCCTTTATATATGCGAATTATTTGTTTCGATATATGAGTTTCTCTTAACTGATTAAATTACAACTAATGCAATATTTTCTTACTAACCGACTTAAACAACTAAAAAAAATAGCCTTAATAAGAAAATGACTGCAATGCAAGCGCAGGCTGCCCTACTTGTATATATTAAATATAATCAAAGATGCCGGAGAATTTCTAATATAAAATAATTTACCAACAATTTTATGAGATTAGAATGATGCAAGTACATCAAGATCATATGTTGAGATATCTTTTAGCTCGCTTCAACCTTCTCATATTAGTAGCAAAATCTTTTAAAACATCCAAATGCTCGCTCATAACTTTTCCACATGTGCTGTGGAATTCAATAACGTGATCTCCCCAGGGATCAATCACTGTTCTACATCTATCCTGCAAATTATAAAAACAGTTAATAAGGGCCAAATAAAATAAATACTAGTAAATAAATTGTAGTGAGAGGCGAGGTTAGGAACCTGGTAAAAAAGGTCTGAAGCCATGATGACAATAGTTTGCTTTTCTCCACACTTACATTGGGTATGAATTGTATCGCTCCTGCACTTGAGGAAAAAAAAAAGGGATGAATAATCATATATCCAATCAACGCATCGACTTGAATTATTATTGCATGTATGCATATTATACATGATATATATGAAAAATCAGAGAAGAAGAAATTACAAAGACATCCTCGAAGTCGGAATCGGAAGGATCTGGATGGTGATGAATCACCTACAAATTGATAAATTTATACTTGGTAATTAGTTGGTTTTCTCTTTTTAATCCCTTTTCAATTTGGATTAATATTTCTAATTTTTTTAAATTATTTGAATTTATTCATTTTGCCAATTGGATTTCCCATCTCAATTTGGTATTGAATTATATTATTATTATTATATAATATTATAATATTATAATATTATAATATTATAATATTATATTATTATTATATATTTTATATATCTATACAATATGTATATCTATATTTATTATATATATTATATATTTCTATGGAAATTACTTAAAGGTCAAATTGAGGATTAATGTGATGGCTCCTTTTGGCTTTTTTCGATCTTTTCGATCTTTTCTCACTTTTCGAGTGACTAAAAAGACCCTCGATGAATTTCCTCCCTTACTTTTCCTGCTGCCCTTTTTTGTAATTTACTATTTTTATATTTATGATTAAGTGTGTTTTAATTACATATTAATTGTATGTGGATATTAGGATTTACCGGTTCAACTCCTCTGCCGGAATTCCAAAGGAATTGTGCTATAAATGTATCTTCAATAATGGTTGATTGATGTGTAAACTATTGACATTCCAGTTCTGTTTTCTTTTCGTCTTCATTTCTATTTGGGTGGATTTCTTCTTCCCTAACTTTTCTCTAAATTGGTTTCACATGAACTCCGTTCTGTTTCCTAAAATTTCCAAATGGACGTTGATAAGATCCATCTATTTAATTTAGCAGCGCCTTAGGATGACATAACCTAAAGTGGAGAGCTTTCACTTCTCACCGCAACATTTTGAGGTAAATCTGGATTTATATTATAGTTAGCCAATGTTAAGTACAATGATTTTGTGATGCATTGTGTAAATTACATATGTTTCTGCAAATGTTCTCAACTAATTCAATTTTCCTACGACAACTATATATGCTTCTTGACTACAAAAAATTAGGCATTCCTTATGCAGAAGCCAAATTCTTTCACCTACTCGAGTTCATTAATTCAACAAGTGTAATCAAGATTAAAAACTGACTGCAATGTACTATACTTTTTTAGATGATCAACATACATTTCAAGCAACAATTAATATTAGATTTATTTTGATGAATTATCTAGAGATGGAGGAGTAGAATATTAGCTTTATTTTGATGAATTACCTAGAGATGGAGTAGAATTTAGATAATGTACTTTTAGATTGAAAGAGAGGTAATGTGTTTTGCTTTATATATGCGAATTATTTGTTTCGATGTATGAGTTTCTCCTAACTGATTAACTTATAGTCAATGCAATATCTTCTTACTAACCGACTTAAACAACTACAAAAAATATAGTTCTAATAAGAAGATGACTGCAGCGCAAGCGCAGGCCGCGCCCTGCTTGTCTATATTATCTATACTAATTATAAAAGCATGTGTTTTCCAATTGTACCCTTTTTTAAAAAATATTTTTGAATAGCCATTATCAAAATATATCTTAATAATACCATTATTAATATACTAGTCTTAAAACGCACGTGGCCGAATGTGTTTAAATAAAAAAATATTAAAATAATTGAAATTATTAATAAAAAATCAAAGAATTAAATTATTATTTTGTATTGAAATTATGTTGAAGTAAATTTTAAATTCAACATTAAATATATATCATGAAGCTAATTAGAAGTCAAAGAATTTGATTATTGAAATGTAACAAAATTACATTTGAAGCAAATTCCTTTAAAATGTGTTACATTTGTAGGTCGAAATATTTTATAATCCTCGTGTTGACTTACATATCACAATTAAAATTAACTATTATTAAATAGTCCAAAATGGTATCCAAATATTACTTACTATTCACTATTATGTAATTATGTAATGAAAATGCGATTTCTTTAAAAAAATAAAACTTCTATGAAAGTAGAACTTCTTTATATATCATATACATAATTTGTATATGTCTCCTTCTATTTCTTTGTATTTTTTTACTTGACCAAAAATTTAGTTGAAGCATTAAATTTCCCGAGAGTGTGCAACATATAGTCTTTATGGTGACAATCCATGCGATGTAAGAATATTTAAGAATTCCTCATAATAATGGTTGTTCGAGTAATCATCAACCACTTCATCGAAATTGTTAAATGTCTTACTCTCATCGGGGGAACTGTTGTATTCCTATCATCTCCTCATTCAATTTGTCCACATACTCATTTCTTGTTGACAAGATTGCACGTGTTATGTGTTGAATTCCTGATGTGCAAATTTTGAAAATCTAACTCTGACAAATTAAACTTCTTGATGCTTTTTGACATGGTTTCATTATAATAGGCAATGCTCTGTAATGTGCAAGCAGTTTGTGTTTGGACTGAGTTTCCATACATTCTCTTATAATCCTCAAACATTGCATCGTAATATTCATTCCATAGTTTCCTCACATCTGACGGTTCACAATGCACTAATAAAGTCGCGAATAGCTTTCTTAGTTCAGGTATTTGAAACGCTACTCCTTCCATCATGCACTCTGATATACTCTATATTATCTCAAAATTTATTTATTTTGTGAGCAATTCGGCTTTTAACGCTGTGATCCAATCAATTATAAGTCGAATTTTCCGTTTCGGAATAGATTATTATCCGTAAATTGGCAATTGATTTAAGCAAGCATGACTTGAACAATTATTCATGTAGTTGAGGCAAGAAAAATTCCTCAAAGCCATACGCAAAATTCTCTTTGTTTAAAAGGAAAAGGTAAATAAATGTTAAGACCTCAAGTGGAATATTAAACATCCACAACTAAGTTTTTTTATGATCATTTCAATGTTTATAAAAATAATGGTTGGGATTCGGTTAGATGAATATAGATATTTCAAGGAGGCTTGGCGCTAAAAATCATTCAAAATTGAACCGGGCCCCGGAACTCGTTTTAAGTCAAAAACCGTAATGATTATATTACACGATTTTGGCTAAAATTTTGCAAAAATTGACCCGAAAGATATTTCCTCAATTTTTAGTCATAATGCTCATAAAAAATATATAATTTAATGCCAAAAAGATTGAAGGGCTTTTCACGCTTTTAATATAATTTTTTTATATTTTTTCTGAATTAATTTCTAATTAAATCGAAACAAGATCAAGATGCTCGTAGAAACAAATCCTTGAATGCAATGTGGCTAAGATATTATTAGATGAATATAAATATTTCAAGGAGTCTCAGCGCCAAAAACCATGCAAAACTGAGTCGGGGCCTCGAAACGCATTTTTAGCCAAAAACCGTGATGGTTAGTACATACGATTTTGGCTAAAACTTTGCAAAAAAATGACCCGAAAATTTTTTCCCCTATTTCTGGATAAAATACTCATAAAATATATATAATTTAACGCCAAAAAGATTGGAGGACTTTTCACGCTTTTAATATTGTTTTTCATATTTTTTTGAATTAATTTCTAATTAAATCGAAACAAGATTCAGATGCTTGTCAAAACAAATTCTTAGATCCAATGTGGCTGGAATTTGATTAGATGAATATGGATATCTCAAGAAGTCTTGGCGTAAAAAATCATGCAAAATTGAGTCGGGGTCCCAGAACGCTTTTTTAGCCAAAAAACTGTGATGATTATTACACGATTGCTGCTAAAATATTGTAAAAATTGATTAGAAAAATATTTCCTCAACTTTTGGCTAAATTACTCATATAAGATATATAATTCAACGCCAAAAAGATTGAAGGGTTTTTGACATTTATAATATCGTTTTTCCTATTTTTTTCCAAATTAATTTCTAATTAAATCGAACCAAGATTCAGATGCTTGTAAAAACAAATCCTTAAATCCAATGTGGCTGAGATTTAATTAGATGAATATAGATATTTCAAGTAGTCTCGGAGCCAAAAATCAAACAAAATTGAGCCGGGTCCCCGGAGCGCGAAACCGTGATGGTTGATTTCGGCTAAAATTTTGTAAAAATTGACACAAAAGGTTTCTCCTCAATTTTTGGCTAAAATACTCTTAAAAATATATAATTCAATGCCAAAAATATTGGAGGGCTTTTTACGCTCTTAATATCGTATTTCTTATTTTATTCTAAATTAATTTCTAATTAAATCGAAACAAGATTCAGATGTTCGTAAAAAAATTTCTTAAATCCAATGTTGCTGAGATTTGATTAGATGATGTAAAGTATTAAACCAATTTTTTATATGTTTTTGGAAAGAATATTGAAGCACTCCCAATTACAATCGTGGGAAACTTGCCAAACGAAAATAATTAACCAGCAATTTTTTTCCTTGGCATAGGAAACTTTAATCTTGACAATCTCGACATAGGACCAATTATTTTAAACATGTAAAGTATTAAACTAATTTTTTTCCTTAATGCCCATAATTTATTTAAATTAAATAAAAATTATTCCAAATAATTATGGGGAGTAAATTATTATAATTATATTTTGTATTTACAATACCTTTACATAATTAAAATAAAAAGTTTCATGACTATAAATAATAATATTATAATTAAATATATTATAATCTAAAAATAATTAATAGAAAGAGCCCGTTTGCAGGTTTCTATAGAAAGTAAAAAGGTAGAAAGTTTTTCTATAAAAAGTTTAGGACTAGAAAGTTTGTTCTTAAGAAAGTACTTTAGCATGTTTGTTTAACCTCTAAAGTTTAAATTAAATTCCTAAGAAAGTAAAGTTAAATTTATTAAAACACCCTTTGATGAATATTTTAAATTTAAAACTAAGGTCCTTTTAAGTAATTTTGTCTTGAAACCATTTTCATGAGAAAAGTGAGAAAGTGCTTTAACACCTCCCTGATGTTAAAGCACTTTCTCACTTTGGAGAGAAAGTATCTGGGTCAGTTAAACTTTTTTACCCTAAACTTTCTTTAAAAAAAAACCAAACATGCTAAAGTTATTTCCTACCCTATACTTTCTATAGAAAGTGATTACATTACATCAAAACAAACGGGCTCTTAGAGTAATCAATAAAAGAAGTAAGGCTAATTGCTCAAATAAAGGTCTAATATTTGCGAAAATGCTAAAATAAGGGCCTAAAGAAAAAAAATGCTCAAATAAGGGCCTAAAGAAAAAAAAAGCTCAATAAGAGCCCAACGTTGCGAAAATTGTTCAAATAAGTCCCTGCCATCAAGGTTTTCGATGTCCTTAACCTTTTCTAATGTCAGGGACTTATTTGAGCAATTTTCGCAATATTGAACCTTTATTTGAGCATTTTTGCAAACATTGGACCATGATTTGAGCATTTTCGCAAATATTGAACTCTTATCTTAGCAATTAGCTAGCCATGAAGTAATGAGCAATGAGAAGGAAAAGTGGGAGCTTACTTTTATCTCTGGCTATAGCTGCTGCATGCAAAGCTGTTCTACCATGGGGACCGTCATGAGCAGCCTTGGATTTGAACTTATCTAATATCATGGCCACTACATGATGATATCCTCCTCTGGCCGCTATGTAAAGTGGAGTCCCCTGGCTTTTATTAGCACAATATGAAAATTCAGGATTTTCAAGTTTCAGCAATGCTTGCACCACTTTACATTTTCCTTTGCCAGCTGCTATATGTAAAGCAGTATTCGATTCATAATCCGTTTGTCTCAGCATGTCCCTTACACCTTCAATTCGCTGCGGGTCCTCTACGTCTCCGCGAAGAGCTTTTGCATGATCAATGAGAATTTCCACAATAACAGAATCTAGCTAGCTAGATGAAATTAAAATAAATTAAACAAAATATAAATGATTTTTGTATTATAGTACAACTTAACTTGAAAGTATTTGACATTAAAAAGTTGAGTAATTAACCTTTTAAAAAGACATAGAAGAGCAGAGGAACAAATCCAAGTAGAAACAAAACGGATGACCTAATCACTACCATTCCGCGGATCATGACAGGAAGATGACTTAGGAAGTTCATGAAACCCTTAAAGCAAAAGAAGCTGAAACCGATGCAGCATACGACAATAGCAAGTGGCAAGGAAGGTTGTAACACGACATATGAGCCTGAGATAAAACCAGCAATCGCTGCATACAGAGCATAATAAGTACAGACAGCGGCCATTTTAAGTGAAGACAATTTACTTCTAACACTAGGCAACGCCGATTCAAAGTGGAGGGAAACTGCACCAAAAGACAAAACTGTCGCCATGGCATTTGATATAACGAATGCTCTGAAAGCTGCCTTACGAATCAGTATGGGAGTGCCCTGCAGCTGCGCCTCTGGGCCATCGTCACCCTTGTAACCACCAGGGAAAGTTATTGCTGCCGCAAATGTCACCGTTGCTATTAGTCCTGCAACCACTAGATGGGCCTGTCTTGCATTCTCGAAGTCCAAATCGTAGCTACTAAGATTGTCATCTTCGTTTCCTCGACCCACGGGTACCCCGGCCACTTCTCCATTCAGAACCTCTTCAAATAAGTTGACGATTTGTTCCTATATACCACATGTTTTCGTGAGTCTATGACTTAGATTATATATATACGTACATATATATCAAGTAATGTTTCGCAGCATATTAGCCTTTTTGCCCCTAAATTCTAGGGCTAAGGAAACTTTGCCCCCCTAAATTATATTTTGCGATAATTTGCTCCATGAATTTTCAAACTCAAGACAGTTAACTTCCTGAATTTTCAAGTTCAAAGACAACTTATCAGTAGGGAGGGGCTAACTTTCCCGAATTTGGAAATTCATTGGATAATTTGTAGTTGAAAATGGCAAAGTGTCCTTAGCTCCAGAGTTTACCGTAAAAGGCTAATATTCTAATATTTTCCATCTTTTAAAATCAAAGGTCTATACTAGCTATCACTAAGAATAATAACATTTCTAATAGTTAATGATGGAATCACTTGATGATTTGGTATTAAAAAAGGGGGGGGGGGGGGGGGGGGGGGGTACTTGATGATTTTTGGAGTTGCTTATGTACCTTTTTCGTTTTAGGCATCACCATTCTCTTGAACATGATCCCATAATGTCCGCCAAAGGATGCTATAGAAAATTCTACAGGCGTGAAGCCAAGGGCATCTTTCTCATCTCGAAGATTTCTGATTGACGCGTAATTAGTCCCGATTGCCTCAGCTTCTACTATATAACCATTTAATGCAGGAGGAGTACGTCGAATGGCAACGAAATGAAGTAAATTCCAACCTCTTTTGTCCACCATTTCGCAACAGCTTGGACAACGTGACATAATCTCACTCACTATCTTTCCATGGCCTTGCCTGGCAGCCATGAGAATTGGTGTCATCTCTGTCTCTTTATCAGCTATGTACGCAGCCGATGGATCCTTCTCTAGCAACAACTTCACAACTCCATAGCTCCCTAAATGGGCAGCGTAATGAAGAGGAGTCTGTCCATTTTCATCTGTTGTCCGTGTCAAATACCCTTTCTTCTCTAATATTGTTGTTGTTGTCCCTAATTCCAAATCAAGGTATAACAATAAGATAAAAACAAAATTTAAAGATACTCCCTCCATCCCAGTCAATTTTAATCATATCAGAAACAAGGACGGATTCAGGAATTATGAACAGTGGAGGCACACTTATACATATAATTTAAATTAAAAAAAATAGATATAATTAATTCAAGACAACTAGACAATAAGATATAAATCCAAATGCAACTATAAGCATAATAACTAATTATATATTCTATATTTAGTATTTTAATATCTAACTAAATAAATTAATATCATAGTTTCAAATTGTAACTTAAAAAAATTGTGATTTCCCCGTAATTTAAACAAATGATAAAAACAATATTATGTATATTCAATTTATTCAAAATATAATTTAATATTATCTAAATTAAATGATTTCATCATTATAAAAATTCTCAAAGAATAATTGAATATTTTTAAGAATTTAAACAAATTATAATAAAAAATTTAAATAAACCCAATACTTAAAATATTTAGATGAAAAGCAGCTCCACCTCTTTAATGATTGGTTATCACTTTTGTTGTTTATTGCCTTTGTTTCTTCTTACTTTTGTTATTTTTATCTCTCTACTATAAATTTTTTGTCTAGGGATTTTTTAAGGAAGGTGGGAAGGGGAAGGAAAGGGAAAGGGAAAGGTAGAGAAAGTGAGAGTGAGGAGTGGGAGGGGAAAAAAAGGCTTGGGATAAACAAAACAAAGTTGAAAATGGGTGATCAAATAAATTGGAGAGGATGTGGGGCTAAGATAGCTTTTGTTTTATTAATATATTTCACTATTACATAAGCTGGTTGTCAGTAAGAAATTTCAATTTTTTTGGTGAGACACCATTTGAATAAAATCTATTATACATGATTTTACTACTCTCTCCCATTCAAAATAAGTGATACATTAAGAATATTATACATACCAAAATAATAATTAGTTGGTTTTAAATTTAGTAAAAACTCACTTAAAATGGTATAATTATCCTTCTAAAAATTTTTATAAACAATCTTCTCTCCCTTCCCAATTTTCCAACACCACTTAAAAGTTCAACCACCTTAATTAACACTTAGGGGTGTATATGGAAAAAAGAATAAAATTGCATTGGTTTTGTAATTGTTTCACTTATTTTGAAAGGTTGCAAAAGTTAAAATATTTCACTTATTTTGAATTGGAGGAAGTACATAATAAAGACCCATCAAGATCTGAGTAGGGCCGGGGTGCCCCACATCATATCCATCCCTAATCACAAATATTAAGAAAAGTTAGTTGATTCCCAAAATTCTATACCATTTTTACAATATTTTCCGAGTGTACATTAGATTAGGATGATCCTAAAATGTGGAGCTTTTAGGATTCCATTAAGATGATGCCACATAAGCCTATCTTAATGAGAATCAAATTCTAAATTACATCTTCCCTTACCAAATCAATTCTTTAACTCATCATTATTCTTTACTAAACTTAATCTTATCTCTCACTAAATCAAAACTTCTTTACTTATATTAATTCACTCATTAATTATATTAATTTACTTTACTTTCCTATTTAAAGTTGATTTTTTTAAAAAAAATAAAAAATAAATTTTTGTATTTCATGATAATGTAAAAGCCTTTTTTATTTATATTATTTTTAAAATTGTATTTCATTTTAATTTTTTTGTTCAATTGATTTTTTTAAAAAAAAATTGTGTTCAAATTTTTATTGTTGAAAATTTGAAAAAAAAATTGTGATTTATCAAGTTTGTTTAATATTGAATTTGGTACAGAATAAAAATGAGAAGTAAACAAAAAAAAAGTTGATTTGATGAGAGATGATGCACAATAAAACTTGATTTGATGAGAGATGATGCACAATAAAACTTGATTATCATTGATAATTAATGAAAAACAATTAGGTGGCATCAATCTAATGGGATCCTAAAAACCTCTTATTTTAGGATCATCCTAATATAATTTAATCTCATATTTTCCAAAACACTAACTACATAATTTTGATTGGTAATGGAATAATGGTTCAACCTGTCAACCACCTCATTTAACCTTGTTTTGGAATGTATAAATTCGAAGGAGTTAAAATTGAAAAAAAAAATGGTTCCTTGAGTAGATGACAAATAAATAGGAACAAATGGATTGCGATTTATATAGGAACCGGACATAGGGAGCTTATCCACTAGAGTAATAAATAACAACAATGAATAGAAGCTTACTTTTATCTCCGGCCATAGCTGCTGCATGCAAAGCTGTTCTACCATGGGGACCGTTATGAGCAGCCTTGGATTTGAACTTATCTAATATCATGGCCACTGCATGATAATATCCTCCCCTAGCTGCAATGTAAAGTGGAGTCTCCAGGTTTTTATTAGCAGCATATGAAAATTCAGGATCTTCAAGTTTCAGCAATGCTTGCACCACTTTACATTTTCCAATATTGCCAGCTGCTACATGTAAAGCAGTATTTGATTCGTGATCCGTTTTCCTGAGCATCTCCCTTGCACCTTCAATCCCCTGCGGATCCTCTGGATCTTCACGTACAGCTTTTGCACGATTAATGAGAACTTTCACAATAGCAAAACGCCCATATTTCACTGCAATGTGCAATGGAGTTTGACCTTTGGCATTGACCTGCACAATTAGTGACGGGCACTTGTCAAGTATCTGTTCAACAAAAGTAGTGGCAGTAAATCGAGTAAATCCAGATCTCGACTGAAGATATGCGGCCATCTTTGGCATTGAATTAAGTATTCCTGTTGCTGATGTGCGTGGATTAAGCCAAAGGCCGTAGGTGTTAATAAATGAACGAAATTTGAAGGCGAAGCGGAATTGAGTAGGATCGGTTGCCAAATAAACATGGAGCACCGTGTTGTGGTTTGGTGTCCGAAGTGAGACAAGTTGAGAGCCATTATATTTATGTAATTCTTCGATTCTGCCTTGCCCTACTGCGTTGTACAAAGCATCGTCCATCAACGTCATGTTCTCTAATGGCAGATGATCATGATCCATATTTATTTTTTTTTGCTACCGATGATCCATATTTATGATATCTCTATCTATCGCACACAGCTTTTCTTTGGACCAAATGGAGATCCCTAATTTTAGTATTTTTTAATCAATGGTGCATGTGTATATATAAGTCCATGAACTAAATTACTATATATATTCTTTGCTTGAGTTTTTAATTCAACATAAGTATATATATTCTTTTCTTCTCCTTAAAGAAAAGCATGATGTAATTTGCATGTTCTTTATGTTGAGTGCAAATCTTTTCTTCGTTCATGATTGTGCACACCAGGACTCATATCCTTGCCGTTTAAGTCCAAATGCATCCACCTAATCACCAAAGCAAACGAGGAACTGATAAATTCTTTTCTTCTCAGCTGTAAAAAATTAGGATATAAAGATTAAAGTGTATGCATATATAATTTGCTTCTTCTCTATATATTTATTTATTCTTTTTGTCCCTTATATATGCAAAGTATATGATTTGGCACGTTCATATTAATAAAATTTTGAATTTTTTTTAACTTACTTTTAAAATAGTAAAACATTAAACTTTAAAAATTTATACATATATATCTTATAATAGAGTAAAAATTATAACAAAGTATGCCTCAACTTATTTCAAACTAGACTCTGACACATTCACTCCATGAATGTAATTATATATAATTACTTTCTGATTTTTAAAATAAAATATTTTTAAAAAAAAATTAATCTATACGTAGATGGTAAATGATTGGTAGTTTTTCTTTGAAAAGTTAGTGGCAATTTCTTTTAGATAATTTAGGAATAGTTTTCCTTTCAAATGGGTAATTTTTTAAAAAAAAAAATTCAGAATACATTTTATTTTCATGGTAGTCTATACTAATTATTTGTGGAATGTGAGACAAACTCATCTTCACATAATAATTAGTATAGATGCTCTATACAAATCCATAATAAAATACATATCAGTGTTTCAAACGAACTTCTAAGGCTCTGTTTGTTAAATTAAGTACTGAAAATTTAAGTACTGAATCTTCATGGCTACTGAATTTAATACTGAATTTGTGGTGAAAAAACTGTTTGATAAGTTATTTAATTTGAAATGTAAGAAAAATATTTTTATTGATATTTTTGTATGAAAATATTTCAAAAATACATTGGTAACAATTAAAAAAAGGAAAGAATTATTGATAAAAGGAAAGGACATAACATTAATGTTTGAATCTTTCCATAAATAATATTGTTGAATAGAAAAAGTAACCTTAGACCTACTTTTTATTTCCAATGCTTTTTCATTGAAAATTTTAAATTAAGTGATTTTCTAACCTTAATTATCAAACGCATTGAAAAAATTAAAGCATTGAAAATTTTCATTTTCAATGGTTTGAAAATTTTCAATGGTTTATCAAACAGCCCCTTAGTAAAATTTTTTTCTTTTTTTGCACAGATCTAAGCTAGAAAATTACACCCAAAAAAAAAAAAATAACACCCCTAAGACCTTGGCCCAATAAATTTTACCATATGAATTTATTTCCCTTTGTAAGAGTTACATTTTAATTTCAGGTAGAGGTCGGGCCGGACTGCTCTCTCAAAGTGGATTTTGTCCTTCTACAAGCTTAAACTATTGCCGAGTAATACTAATTGGATTGGGCTTATTGGGCTGGGCCCAAATCACAAATTAGAGTAGTCAGCAAACTAACGAGGAAATTTGAAATTTAGGGGATGTGATTTTCTTTATTGACAATTTGAGATAAATGCATTAAAGTACAGTTTATAATCTCTAATCTATATATAAGCAGTGACTAGGGATTTACAAGCTATGAGGGAGAAATTATTAGGTGGATCGTGTCCACCACGTCATCTGTGGTCCCGACCAATAAGATTTTGACAAATCAGATTTATTTCTACAATTTCTAAAACCCTAGCCAATTAATATCCTAAATTTAGGGATTTATCAATCCCATATGGTGAAACTAGTGGTGAAACTAGGGGCTAAACCTGGTGTTAAATTTGTGCCTAAATTTTAAGAAGAAATCTGACTTATCAAAATCTTATTAGTCGGGACCATGGATGTCGTGGTGAAGCCGGTCCACCTAATAATTTCTCGCTATGAGTTTGTTGTTGTTAACAATTAGCCACACATATCGAAGTTAAAAAATTTATGAAATTTGAAGCAACCAATTGTAATAAATTTGATGAGCCAACCTGAAAACAATGTTTTCAAACTCGGACCAGCTCGGTCGATTTGACCGGTTCAATCGGGAAGCGGAGGCCTTGCCGATCTGGAGAACCCCTTCAACCCGTTGAGTTTGTGACTCGGTCAAAAACCGATCAAAACCCGGAAAACTCGGGACCGGTTAACCCGGTAAAATCGGAAAAACCCGGATTTTGTATAATTTATTTTAAAATTTTAACAATCTGAACCATTTCCCAAAATCAATCTCGAATTTTTTCCCTTCTCCGTCGACCTTCTGACTTCAGATCCAATCTAATCTCCCTTCACGTCGGCTTTTTCTTGCTTTACTGGCACCGTTGCTGCCATTTTTCTTCCACCACCGGCCGTTTAGTTTGGTTTGGTAACAACTTGTACTTGACTAACAATAAGAAGGGAGACAAAGCAACAGAAGGAGAAGGAAAGGATAGAAAGAGAAGATGATGATGATATTGATGAGGAGAGAAGGGATTTTAATCAGATCTACTAGGGAATTGGAATGATAAGGTCGATGGTTAGCCTTTATTGAATGAGTGTTAATTCTATTAGGATCATCCTAAAAAGGGATTCCACTAAAATGGTGCCACCTAATCAAATCTAATTAAATTTGAATCATCATTAAATCCTAATTTACATCTTAACACACCTAATTAAATTTTTATTAATTACTTAACCTTGGTTAAAATTGAATAATTTTTTAAAAAATTTTATTTTTAACTTACTTCTTTTTTTTTTTACTTGCACCGTGACTTTTTTTGATAAATTTTATTAATTTTTTTAATGAGGTTAAGTAATTAATAAAAATTTAATTAGGTGTGGTAGGGTGTAAATTAGGATTTGATGATGATTCAAATTTTATAAGATTTGATTAGATGGCACCATCCTAGTGGAATCCTAAAACCACCCATTTTTAGGATGATCCTAATAGAATTTAATCTCATATAATAGTACCCATGTTTTTTGTTAGATTAACTAATAGGTTTTCCGAAAAACAAAAAAGGTTCACGTTATTTGAATCTTAGATTCTGTGTTCGAGGATTATTATTTTTTAAAAAAAAAGTTTGATAGATAGGTTACATTACATTAAATAGTTTGTTGATTGAATTCTTTTTTTTTCTTGACGGAATTTTAATTTGAATTCTCATTAAATATTTTTGTCATAAATTAATTATCTTTTTTTTATAGAAAATTATCTTATTTTGGGTACATTAAATTAATTATCTAAATCTATACTATATATATAAGTACGAGTTTTGTAAAACTTTTGAATCGTCT